>VCRD01001179.1:146683-160729 GCA_006783055.1 Trinorchestia longiramus | reverse complement strand
CCACCCTCACACACCGCCCTCACACACCGCCCTCACACACCACCCTCACACACCACCCTCACACACCGCCCTCACACACCACCCTCATATGAAACCAACATTGAGTCGTTAAATAGCTTATTTTCTCCTATCAGTTTGATACTTTTAAGACCCTTATGTCTGATGTTTTGAGCATTTGCTTTATTTGTAAGCAGTTTTCAATTACAACGTCTGGTCGGAAACTGTTAGTGCACAGTCGGAAAAAAATTACGACATTCGTGGTTCAGAAAACACTTGAGAAATTAAATGTTTACCTCTGTTTCCACTTTTCTTTACAAATATAAGGTATAGCGATGAAAGTATAATATATGAGCTAAGCTTTTACCTTTTTCTCTCTCTGCACCAACTGTTTACGACCAGGAGTAGTATATATGAAGGCTGAGAATAGGACTTTGACTCTCATATAAAGATGGAACTATGAATGGGATTTGAAACTCGTACACGAACGCTCTTGTTCTGATCATGATGATTCACAAATACTCACAGTACAACATGATGGCATACATAATATGCAAACAGACTCATATGCTCTGGCACTTGTACATGCTCGGTAAAAGAAGGTAAGCTGTGCACAGTACGGTGAAGTGGTTTGTGGGCTCTACATGCAAACCAGCAAGCTCAATAGTTGGACCGACCGTCGTGGGCCTGTACGACTCACCACTCAAACTAGGCGCTAGCTGAACATGGGAGGCAGCAGATCTTCTTTATCTGAAAAATGTTCTCAATAAAAGTTCTTCGCATGATTAAGAAAACCGAATATGTGATGAATACACTGCATATGCATGCGTCAGCAGAACGCTGGAGTAAATTATTGGCTGAACTACTACATAAATCAGTTCTTGCTGAACACTCACTAAAGAATGATTTAATCACTCGATAAATGCAATTTCCAGGCGTCACAAGGTTTTGAGACAGCACAATTTCAGCGGCATGAGTTAGAAGACTTTTAAGGAACTTGTCTCCTCCTGTGTTTCATTACAAATGAAGTTCCATGAATCTTTCACAGAAGTGTACTCTTCTTCTTCTTCTTCAGAAGTAAAAGGCAAGTTTTCAACTTGAGTTAAAAATTTTCTCGAAAGAAGTTAAATAAAAGTTCGTTTCTATTACTTTCTCAAAATTAAATGGAAAAACATGTTCCCTTCCGATGATGAATTTGGTCGTGAATAACAAAAACCTAGGACTAACAAAGGACTTGCGAAGCGCAGATGAGGCTGCAAATTTCCCTCGTCCAATAAGAGGGGCGATCAGCCAATAAAAGTGATGAATCGGACAGCTATTGGCCTTCGTGCCGCATGGGTCACACTGGTCACCAGAGAGAGAGAGAGGGAGAGGCGTGGGAGGCGTAGAGGGACAGTTCTATACGACAAGTGAAGTTCTGTGTAGTGAACTAAGCATTTTAGGGTGGCAAGTTGGTCTCGCGAGAGAAGCTGTTAATTTATGGCCTAATTTCGATACGATGTGATCGTGTTATGTTGCCAAATGTTTTGACTGCCATCAGCTAACAAATAGTTTTGATTAAATTTAAAAAAAAACATAGAGGGCAGGGCACATGGTGTGCACAACTACTGAGCCTGGTTTACATGGCGTCTGAGCTGCAAAACATCCTGAGACTCCTTTTATTTCGGCTTTCTTTGATTTTGTCTAGGCGTGAGACGATGAAATGTAAACCTACACGTGCCAACAACTGAGATCAAACAAAACGTTTAGCTAAATAAAATTGAGGAAATTTATCGAAAATAGAAATGATTTATGAATATTTCAGTAAAATATTTGACAACCAGGTTTCTGCTTTCCAGGGAGTATTTTTGACGAATGCCACATAGCCTCCATGTTGACATTTCTACCAAAATGACTTTAAGAATATGACTAATCTATCTCTGTTTCGAAAGTCTTGGCAATTTTATGTAAATAAAATCAACAAATCTGTAGTTTCCTGCCTAATAGAATAGAATAGAATTAGGCAATAGGAACGAACCTTCTGGCCCATTCTTGGGTCGGATAATTACTTCGATAATTATTCGGTTGTATACCCAAGTCCCATGCTGTATTTCTAGCCGCGTCAACCATGTCGGCAGCGGGATTCGAACCCGGGTCCGAGTATTCAATAATATTAGGTATCTGACACTGAAAAATGGTATAGGTAGCGCACATTGGCAGTGGTGCTAAGCTCGTGCTCAGGCTAGATACTACTTAACTAAACTAGAACTTTACAAATGACATTGTTTTTGAGGAACGTAAACTGACTGTACGTATTATTAATATAGATTCGGAAGCGTGAGAACTGACACGTTTCTCCCTTTCCTGGTAAAATACCACTCAAAGCGCCCATGGTCTTCTATGCAAGAGGAAAGAGTAATTACTGTAGACAGTTGACAGCTATCCACCTTTGTAGTATAGTTCACTTACCTTTCTAATTTGATCAAACTGAGCTAAAAAAGATGTAAAGGAAGTCGAGTGGTATGCCAGGGGAACCAAACCCCACACAAAGCAATCAATTTCATAATTAGACTTTGACTTCAAAGCTTAGCAATAATATAAAATTCAGCTCTACAGCAACATACTCCAGCACAGATCGTGACACACCCCAGCTCTCTCACCCTTTCTTACCGGACCTAAAGCTTCAAAAGAGATGTTGGTGTAAATAATGCATTTTTTAGGCCTGCTCCTGCGCGCAGTCTCAGCAGCACTGCAGAACGCCAACATCTGGCTTTGATGTATAGATGTACACAACTTTGTTATTTAAATTATCTGCCTACAGGAGATTTGGAGAGGCAAATAAAAAATACTTCAGAGAATATCCTTATGGTCTTAATGTTCAAAGAGAAAGCCAGCTGTACCATTGAAGGACTGTGAGAGGTATCCAACACGACAGTCCTACGTACAACTTTTGTATACGCTTTCACTTGCTTATCTGTCATGGGTAATCAATGTGTATAAACGATCCACTCATGCAAAGGCCATAGACTTGGCAGAAAAGAACTGTATTTCTATCACCTGGGGTTATCTACCAGAAAAATTGAAATCATCTCTCTTAAATTTTGCCAGTGTCCAGGAAAAATTCAAGCACCGCAAGAGCTATGATTAAATATCAGTAATAAATTAATTATCATCAGGTTGCGAATTGTGAGTCTCTTATAGAACCTATGTTATAACTATTATTCATTGTTCTAAGAACCACTCGGTAGTTCTAGTTGAACTCGCGTTGTTCCTAGTCTGTAAGTATGTGTATAAATCTTATCATAAATCCATGACTTTCGGCTCCAGGCAGTCATTTATTTTGAGAGAATTTAACATCCATTATAATTGCTACAACTTACGGGAGCCACCGTTTGAATTAGACTTTGTGGTACGCTTGGTACTTTGCATACGTACATCCTAGTGTCTGAGAAGCGGGAAATACATAGGAAAATGTATGAATATTTCCTCTCTAGAATAAAGCAATGCTCCAATAAAGTATTCGTCAGTTCTAAGTAAGAAATATATATTTTTTCTCAAAATTCTACTTTTCAATTATCGTACCACACATTACAGTTATCATTGAGCAATATTTCAATAATATTTACCCTTCCTGGTTGCAGATTTAAGTTTCTTAAGACATTCAATTTTTGTGCTCTGAGCGCGATTTTGTGCCGACCTCCATAATTTCCCTCAGCAGACTTACTCCATGCGATCAAATTCCCTGAGCCTCAACTACTCTTCCGACCAGGGAAAAATTTACATCTTTTGTGTACTCGTAGCGAGATCAAATGAAGAAAATGCGCTATTTCGAGCTCACACTGCAGGAATATCGCGGTTCCCGTATCTAGAATATTCGGAATTCTTGGCTGCCGAAAAGGTCGTTGGTAGATCGCTGATGGATTTTGGATGGGCTGCTGAGCGGTCTTTAGTGAGCTATTTCTTGGCCATCGCCGCCCTATTACAGACCTACTTTTCTGTCGGTCTTATGGGGGAATGGAGAGGGCTAAGATTATTCAATCAGCTGATCTTCTGCTCTGCTCGGAAGCAAGCTGGTGTATGTACCTTCTGAATGGCTTTCAGGATTGTGGAAGTGATTTCGTGACTGGTTGACAATATGTGCAACTCTCACCATGCCTGACGGCTCGCTTCAAGACAATGGCTAATCAGCTTTATGTGTGAGATATTGGAACTGTCTAGTTACTGGCTGACTGTACCATTGTCTGTCAGGATGTGATACTGACATGTTGGGTAATGTTTGGCTATCTGACTGCATGGCTGTTAAATAAAATTGTACATTAATACTTTATAACCGCTGCTAAGAAAACCCTTGAATTGCTTCAAGGCATAGCGTGATACTCCTTTGCTAATGCACATATTTGATGCTAAACTCGAATGAATATCTAGCTTTCCAGTAGTCTAGAGGAACATAAACATTCATCTTTTGCAAAAATTAGCTAGAAAACTACAAAAGAATTAATGCTAAAAATCCTTCTCTTATGGATATCTAACTGCTTCTATTCTAAATGTAAGGATAAACGTTATAAGCAGACAACACACGGCATAGCTAGTAAGTTGAAATGGATATACAAATTACACGCTTTACTAAATACATAATAAAAATAAGGACATTATTTTGACAACGCAATGCGATGTTTATCGCAGCATCATCCCGTAACATATTAGTTTTTTCGTGATAAATGCAACGGCCCAAAGATAAAACGTTGTAACGAGGAATTTGTGAGCTACAAGAAGTACAAAATGCTTGGTAAATTCTGACAGCATGATATATGACCTGCAAAACAGGGGAAGAAAACATAGATGAACTCAACCACTGGGAATGGAAAGGAAATTAAAGCAGCATCTGGCAAAACTGTGCTCACGAAATACCCTCTAAAATCCAATTAGGGATTTATACAAAAATTGTCATCATATTTAACTGATGATTGAAGATTTCGTGAATTGTTGTGTTTGCAATTATTCAATTAAATAAATTATTTCTAGTGAAAACTTTGAAAACTCACACTGAAAACGATGTAACTTCGTTCTGCAACGCAAGGAAGAAATATTCTAACTCTTCATAGACCATTCTGGACCACAGAGCTCATATGGTGCTTTTCTTACCATGCCTCGCTCAGACCTCCGTAGAGACTGGAAATAATTTAAACCAACGAACTTGAGACATCGGTGTCACACGACGAAATTTTCTCTGCTCTGTGGAAAAATTCACAACTGTATTTCAATTTAAAGTTAGATTTGAAGAAAAGTTCTTTCTTTGGAAGTCCCTAAACTCTTGAAAGGGTCAAGTCACTTTGAAAACAGAAGTTAATTATTTAATTTCCGACGCTTCTGAAGAACACGAGTGAGGCGGCTACCTTTGGCACGCTTCCTCACTAGAAATCTTCGCCTGAAAACTTTGATATCCGCATTAATTTAAAAGCGAACTTCAAATTTTAACATCGTATGATAGTTTAACAACGTCTAATTTCATCTTTCGACAACGTGAGTCACTAGTATGTAAATTTATTAGCTTGGGTTTAATCTAACAAGAACAACAATTTGTTTTTGACGCTGAATATATCAAAAGTCAGGGTCATTCAAAACTTTTAATGCAATTTTGACTAAAAATCAGTATTTTCTCTTACAGAATGAACTTTCTAATAGCTGCACACTAGTTGCAAGTTTCGTTAATTTATTAATTATCCTTCACACGTCGTAGACGACTTTTGAAATCATAAAAGTTGAAAATCGATGGCTGACCGTAAATAAGCAGCTGATTTCCACAACATTTCATACATGAATAATTCTAGTACTCGGACATGACAGAACTGGTCAGATCCTGTTGTTCTGTGACTGAAATGATCAAAATTGTTGGGATAAATGAGAAGTTTGCATAAATTTATTTAATATTTAAGAGCAAGTCTTCCAAATTTGGAATTTAGTTTGAAAGGGACTTAGAGAATGGGAATCTTAAGAAGGTTTTAATATGAAAAAATGGTTAAAAAAAGTAGTAAAAGTGAGAAATTAGGGAATGGAAATTCAATATAAGGTTTCTCTTTCAGAGTCGTGGAATGAACTCAGTATTCATGAGTAACTAGAGACATATGTTATTTGAAATATTTAGGCCAGACCTAGATTCATAAATCGAATACAAAACTGCTACTCTAGCGGAAACATGAAAAAAGTTTTTAATCTCTGCAGTCGAATATTATTTTATTAAAAATCAGTTGATTTTAGTCATCCTGATGATTTACAGAGTAAAACTAACTATAGATAAATTCTCAATTTAATATTAGATAAGGAAACAATTTTTTTCATTATCAATATCAATTCTGAAATAAAATAAAAATGCGTAACAGATTTTCACATACGTATGAGTCAAAATTCTTTGCTAAGATTATTTTTATTCTCACTTTTAGCCTTCAGAAGTCCAAATTATCACCAGCGCAAAAAGAACAATTGCTCTGTTAAGCGCGTATCTCATGTGATCACTGGACCACCAGCATAGACGACACATGAGACACGATGTTGAGCATCAGGATGCCACCCTGTCACAGTCTGCCTGTATTATTCTGTACCTGATAATGTTAAGAGACTTAAATCTAATAATATGATAACTGAAGACTTTGAGATGGACGGCCTTTGTATGCAGAACATTATTAAAGCATGAAATTCATTCAGATATAAAGCTTCGAACCGTCAGGTGAAGTATCGATGTTCTGAATTTGTTATGAAAATACAACGCAGTGTATGAAGCATTGCAGGAACCTTAACTACAAAGCATTACTGGTATTTACAAAATAGTGAATCACATTCCATAGATTCATAGAAGTTGTAAATTTTTCTTAAAAAACTGATTTATGACATTTTTATTTCATGGAGAAGGAAGAAAAACGAAACCCTTGATATCACAATCAGGGCTTTCAAAAATCCTGGGTGAGAAACAGGCTATGAAGAAGAAGATGGAAGCAGCTTTGTGATGCGCCATGTTCATTATTTCTCTACGGTTGTGTCATACATTATTTCTAAGCAACCCATTTTTCTTGCAAAACCTCTCTAGAACTTCTACTTTGTCACAATTTCTTTCAATTACTATTGTAAATAATAATAAAGTTTATACTCTGCTGAATAAGAAAGCACAAGTTGGACAATTGGTCTGCATTTCTTTAGAACCAGTAATAAGAAACAAGTGTCCTGCCAACTGATGAACGAGACTTTCAGTTGGTTGACTGTCTTTGTGAGATAAAAAGCTTCGTGTGTTGCGTGCTGTCTAGTCTATCACACTGTGTGGCGTAATGGGGAAAGTTATTTCAAGGGTTAGATTTGTGTTTGTGCAATGTGTATTTCATAAGTAGAAATTTGTGGATACCATTCTAGACTAAAATGGAGGTAGCTTTTCTGAAAAGATTTCCAGCATTGTTTGATCTTGTTTCGAACGGTTTACGCAAAGATGCATCCAGTACGCCTTAATAACTGTGTGCTGTCCGTTTCGCCTTAGTTTTCAGTAAAGACTTGCTCACTTTAGCTGTCCTGTAATTCATTTGGTGTTTGGAATTTGGATTGCGAACAATTCTAGTTTCTCATGTCCCGTGAACGAATGTTTTCCATTTATTAACTTATTTTAGCCTGTTTATCCTCGTTAGGCTGAAATATAACTCTAATCTACTTGTATTTCCAACGTAGTTTCATACAGTATTGGCAGTTTTGTGTGAAAATTAATTCTGTATGTTTAACACTCGGCAAGTGGTGTTCACATCGCTCAGTTTTCATTGTGGTGTTCAGCATTCCTTCAAATTTGTAATTTCTCCATTATTGTAATCTGGCCTGTTCTCGTTCTAATACGACCACATGACTCTTTCTAATCGCAGAATCGACGTAGTATGTGAGCGTGTTTACTAAACTCAACATATCCCTTAATGTGTGAAACAAAACCTGGAGGACGTCGAGGAATAATATATCGCATCGAAGGTGGCGATTGATGATGACCTTGGAGGCTTGAGCGGTGTGATCACCCTTCTTGTCGTAGGCATAGTTTGCATTAAGCTATTTTACATTATAAACTAATTTACTTCTAATTTCGCAAGCATCTTTAACACGTTGCCTCCGATTGCCTGACTGGTGTAAATCTTCACTTTGTACGCATAGTCACTAGAAGGATCTGAAAAAATTAGAACTTAACCTAAGTGATCCACATACGTACCACTTCAGAGTCAACGTGTTAAAGTACGATCGATTCGTGAAGTGGTTGCCTGAATATTCAAGTACATCAGTATCTTCCACGGACAGTTCAAGCAGTCAGTGACTGCTTGATTCTTAATACGAGAACTGCTAACGAAAAGTTTAACGAACCTAAGTAAAGATCACGCGAGTGAAAAAGTAATTGAAGAAAGACGGCAGTTAAAATACTAGCAATAAAGATGTAAGCAAAGTAGAGAACAATTTTTCCACACTAAAATTAAAAATTAAAGTTTTCCTGTTAAGACTGAAAACCCATCAGGCGAGTACCCGGAGTCCTGACTATGACCAGTCAACTTGTAGCCGAGAAAATTATGAAAACTAAATAATTGAACGGTATTCTGCTTAGGTTTTAGCTCCTGTACGTTATGAAACTTTGAACATTCAGGGTATGTGGAAAAAATTACTCTATTACGCTAGCATTAACATCTCGAGGTTCTGTAATGTCTCCTTCTGCGAAACGAATTACTCCCTGCTATGTGGAAAAACATGCAAGCCGTAGGCCTGTCAAGTAAACGTAAAGTCACAGAACGAGGCATTATTTTTCATGGCACTTGCGATTTCTTGAATATTCACTCAGAATTGGGAAGCTCCTCAGAATTGAAAAACTAGATTCACGGAATTTTCAGGTTTTCTCAATGTCCTCGATAACAAATGTCGGCAGGCAGTCAAACTTCAGTGCTAAATTTGAGCAAACTCGAACGAATTACCTGTGATATTTGGGGTCAATGTACAAACTAAATTTCAATTCGTCGAAAAGTGAAAGAAAACGAAGATTTTCCATTGTAAAAGATAATGAGCTCATTTGGCCGGCACATCAAAGCATGCAGGCAGGGGCCTGGAAGCAACGAGTTGTGGAGAAATTTATCATTAAAGCTAAAGTCGTGCAACCGTAATTGACTAACGTAGCATAATACAACCTATGCACTCTAAAAACCTGAATCCGGTGTCGCAAAAGTTTTTACAGAATTCTGTGCATCGATTAACTTCTCAAACTACTGTAAATTGTAATGGTTTCCTTATTGTTATGCGTCTTTTGGTGGCTTCTGAGTTTACTTCGGCTTAACAAAGAGCTTGCCAGTTGTCACAAATTTTAATCTCCTTTCCAGGTGAAAAGTTTTACTTTCAAAGCTCCTTAATTGGCAACCGTTCTAGAGTCTCTAAAGTGAGTACCGTAATGTCGATATATTTCATTATGTAATTTACTGTAGGCTGTGAATTATTCATCAGCTTGACAAAGAATGTTTACTTAAACTACGAACTAAACATAGCAATGCACGAATATAGGCTCTCACCCCATCTCGCGCTCACCGTCGGTCAGCTAGCTGTATTATGACGAATGCAAATGCAGAGTGTAGCAACATGACATGATTTTTTCAAAGCAAAGCGCTTGAAAAAAATTGAGGTTGCAGCACCCCATATTTATGAATGTTCATACTTCAACGTACGTTGTTCACTGGAAGGGCTTCACTAACATTTATGGTTGAATAAAATGGGATAACTCGTGCCTTGAGAGCAGTGGAAGTACTAGGCTACTAGTTCATGCAGAACGTTCGTAGCCACGTGTTGACACGGAACAGAATTTGGCTAGAGGATAGTATCCAGTGCTCGAGTCGACGACTAAAATCTTTCATAGGAACAAAGAAGTGCAGGGCGGGTCGAAAATAATCATACGGGTAAGAAAAGTTGAATCGGATAGTGGTGTTACTCGCATAATTTCTGCTCGTGGCATGTCGTCAGCACTTCAGTGAATGAAAAGGGAAATTAAATTGAGCGAGGCTCTAAGTTCGAGAAATTTAGGGTAAAATTTTTCAATGTCTAATAGAATAAAAAGCTTTACATATTTTAGACTTGCCTACACATCTATAATTTCGTCACTCTAATTCCGAAAGCTGTATTTTACCGGTGAACAAGACGGTCCTCTCGTCTAGCTTATTGGAGTTCTTCCCCACCCGTAACACTAAAATTTTCTGAAGGGTTCGCTTTCATTATCTGATGTTAATCGTTAAAGTTCCTAAATGCATATCGGTCAGAACTTGCTCCAAACAAGCGAAGAAATTTGCACTAGAACCGGAGACATGTTTGCATAGAAGTAGCAGTGTTTCATTGACCGTTACCCGGTAAAGTAGTGTCAAGGCGTAACGGGACATTTGCCTGTCGCAAGCTCAAATCTTTAAATGACTAAATATAAGGCAAAAAATTCTCCTTCCCCCATATAATTTTCAGCACGGTTTGTACAAACTAGAATGATCAACGTAAGGTAGACATGGCGTCAGTGCGTCCCTATGAAATTTGCAAAGCTTAAATCTCAACCAAAATTAGTTTTTGAAGCAGCTAAAGGCTGAACTTGAACTCACTAGTTAGAATTAAACGGATAACAATAAATCGAAAAATAATGTAATTATGGTGACCAATTTCATTTTGAAAGCGATGACTAAATTTTGTGGCAGAACTCGGCAGCATGCTTAACTGACAATAACTTTCTACGTTGCAGTGGCTGGCTATCGGGACAACTCGTTCGGATATCGTTTCAATGCAAATGCTTCTGAATTCTGTCCAAAATTTCCGTCCAACTTTCACAGAGACCGTCGTGAATTTCTCTTTAATAATTTAGAAGATAAAATCTTTCGGAAAGAAAATTTTAATAGAAACCTAGCTGCAATGGATCACCAGAATAGACATATTGGTTTACGTCAAAACTTGCCCATGCTTCGCCACCGGTATCCATCTCACTTCCAGCAAAACTGGACTAGAAACATGAATAGCCAAAGAGCAGTTACTGGCATTCAAGGGTTTAGAATGCAAAGGTCTTGTTTCGAAAATGGGAATAATAAATGGAACTACAATTATCCTAACACAAGATCCACAACCGTTGGTATGTCAGCATTAATAGCTGCAACATCGCCTGTGCCTTTCCCTCGTCCTTCATCAAACTTTGATCACACACTAAACTTCCCCAAAAATAATTTCGACACCTTCAACATGTCAGACGCCGATAAAGTGAAAGAAATTTCATTTTTGTACAAGAAGCTTTCAGAAGAGCGACGCGAGTCAATAACTCCAACAGCCCAGCCACAAGCCCAGCTCTACAGAAACTTCGTCAGAGGAAGAACTGGAGACCAACTTCCTCATGAGCCCTACTTCACAAATCAGTCGAGTGAACATCTGTTGAATCGATCCTTATTCAGGGGCATAAATGGACTCCCTACTCCAGAGAAAGCTGAGCTACAACAGACATTACAGCGAGAAACGTCTATTCCAACACAAGATAGACAAACAAGTAGTAGCCAAAGCTTGGAACAGACCGTCGTACAACCTTTGAAGGATATTCAACAAGATTCCTCTGATCCTTGCTTGGACTTGAAAGCTGTGATTGTCCACTTCATAGGATGCGATTCCAAGTCGAAGAAAGCTGAAAAAGACTTCTCCCTCTTGTGCAAAGGTGGCGAGGTTAAAGCCAACCGCGAAGTTCTTTGTACAACGAGCAGTTTTTTCTTTAAAAACATCATTCCTTCTTCTGACTCCTTGAGCCTTCAGCACGTGGAAGCCCATTCAATGAAATTGCTAGTATTATTGATCTCCTTAGGCAGAGTAGCAATTCTGCACAGGAGATTAAAGGCGTTCATGAAACTTGTTAGGTATTTTAGCGTTAAAGGAGTTTTTTCATCAGAAGATGAACTACCTAGCCCGGATACATCTGTATTTTTCGTAAGTAGCCAGTCCCTTCAAGAAGATGAAATTTCTGTTAACGCAATAGAAGTTAATCAACCTTCAGGGCTCGTACCAAAAGTAAAATGTCGAACATGCAAAAACGTTTTTTTAAAGTCTATGTTCGAGTTGCACTATCGCGAGTATCACAGCACGCTCAAAGAGAAAGAAAGATGCTGCAACGAATCGTTTTCAACTCGTTACGCATTAATAAATCATAAAAAGACGTCATGCTTACTCTTGGGTAGCCGCCAAGCTGGACTGTCAGATATTTCTGGAATTAGCGTCAATCTGCATGTAGAAAGACCTGACGTGAACACTCACTCTACGCCTATTTAACCAAAACAAAGCGTAAACATTTTAATATGCCAGCGAATTTAATGACTAGTTTTGTCTAACAGCGCATTAAAATGTCGTTGATTAGGACTTTTTCTAAAATACGGAGCTAACCTTTTTACGAGTGGCTAATGTTTACAAAATCGTGGATGTCAAGTAACTATGTTCCGTGGTCTATCTTTCTTGCTCCTCTCGTTCTTCCAGTTAAAGGAAGCTTTGCCAAACCTGTTGGTATGAAAACGAGCTGCAGTTTCGAAATGCAGAAACTCGAATCGCTCGCTTTCAAATCTTGCGTTGTACATTCATTAGGTCAGTCAGTAGACTGCTCGATGTTACAAGCTTGAATATTTTAAATACTGCTGTCGAAAGAGCTCTTAGGGATACAATGGTTTTTAAACATTCTTTCGAGCTTGCATCATTCTTCATCGTTGAACTTTGAAATAAAAAATTCTTTAACAAATTTTAATTTCCTAGAGTTAAACATTGAAATAGTTGGTGGTTGGTTCTCGGCAATCGATGAGCGTTATCAGAATTTGTACTACTCACGAATGTGTTTTTCTCATGAAAGTTATGCTTATCAGCTGTAATTTGAAGCTCATACCAGACGTACGTAATGTAGAAAAGAATTACGGTTGCACAAAATAAGTCTAGCTAAAATTAGCTTGAAAGGCGTAAACAAAGAAATTCGTTCCGCACTGCAAGTCAACAGAAGTGAAATCTAATTGACAAATGAGGAACTTGTTCAGGGAGAGAACTTGTTTCTGCGTGAAATAGATCGCTTCTTTCGAAGAGTACACGCTCACGATCTTGCTAGTTCTTACCTACCTCCACTTGCTCCTCTCGAATACGGTTGGTAAGATTAGATCTATTAACCATGCAGCGGGGGGACTATCAGAAGGGTCTGACATGGATCATACAACGAAGACCTTGCAAAAGAGCTACATGAATGTCTGTGGTGCAGCGATACAAGAACTGCTTATAATCGAAAACTAAGCACCGGAGCGAAACTGTAGTTACATCGCTCGTTTTAAACTGAAATTTGTATATACGGCGCTTAGTACAGTCGTCTTCTGTTAACATCAACAGCTCCAAGCTTGTCCTTTAAAGTCTGAGCAGAGTTTATGAATCGTTCCTTAATGAAAGCCTTTGTTATATTTTGCCCTGTGCGGCGTTAAGCAATTAAAATGCATTTTATGCACATTGTTTTATGAGTAATCGGTGAATAAAAAGTGAACTTTCCCCAAAGTTCATAATTCGAAGCAATTCTTTGATTCATATCCTATGGTCGAAGAATACAAGCGGTGTTAATTCAAGCCATTGCATTGTGTTGCATTAAATGAACGTATTAAAGTACAATGATTTGAATACTTGTATAGTAGAGCGGCAAACTGCCGCTCAAATTTTTCCCAAGATGACTTAAAATTGAAGAAAATAGAGCAAACTCGTCTTCCAAATTCCATGCAAGTTCATTTAATAATGGTTAAAATTCTATACAGGTTGATCTCCATTCAACCAAATGGAAAAGTTCCTTCAGAAGCTAATGGAAAAGATTTTAATTTACAGTTCACGAGCTTGTGCATAGAAAAATATTTTCTGACTATTCCTAAACCGTATCTAAAACAATTAGATACGGTATAGGAATAGTCATAGAAAATATTTTAGTCCATTTTTAGTCATTTGTCTTCGTGCTCGTGTGCTCTTGCCTTTGTTGTTCTCGTGCTCGTGTGCTCTTGCCTTTGTTGTTCTCGTGCTCGTGTGCTCTTGCCTTTGTTG
>VCRD01001179.1:102879-144094 GCA_006783055.1 Trinorchestia longiramus | reverse complement strand
GGACGGTGAGGTGAGGGCGGTCATGACTTGGGACGGTGAGGTGAGGGCGGTCATGACTTGGGACGGTGAGAATCCCTCGAATGGGGTGCGAGAAGAGGGTCTGTGTTAACAAGTATGTGCGTGTTCCATTCTGCGTGATAATTTCTACGTTATAAACTCAAATATTTGAAGGTGGGTGTAGAAAGTGGCATTCTATATGCTGCTCTTTACCATCATTAAACTCTCGCATTATCGGCGCATCTAACTTCCGCAGTTTGAGCTGACTCCCCTGCCTAAAATTATCACGATTGGTGGCTTAGCGTAGTTAACCTTTAAAAGCTAATCCTCGCATATGGTCTTGCGTGAGCACTGTTGTGTATAACCTTACAGGAAGCGACACTCATTGAATTGACCTATGAAAAAATTTGAAGCAAAAAGGACTTGCGTGTCATTGTGAAACTTTGAAGTATCTTGTCTAAATCATCTTGTAACAAAATATCTTCACTGTTGGAAGATTCGCCGATCTGAGTTAAGCTTACATTGATTTAAAGATTTATACTAAAAATAAACCACAACAAAAACTAATTGACCTTCGGAATTATACGTACGACAGCCATAGTTCACTATTTATTGCACTTCAATATATGCTCCATCTAGGGTTGAGTCCGTTTTTTCATAAGTCATTAGTGGTTGTTTGTAAACTAAATAAATAATTGGCTGATAGATTTACTCGTCTAATATTTAATGTTTTTTTCAGGGGTGGTTATCAAGGATCACGAGTAAATTTTTCTAATCAAGGCCCCAAGGATGGAGAAAAATTGGGCTCCTGGAACAGGGGGATGAGGGGCGAGGGACGCCGAGCGACAGTATTCTATCCCACAAATCGCGGGAGCAATCGCCAGGGAAGACAAGGCTCTGCTGGATCTTTCGGACGACCAACTGTTGACCGCAGCTATTCAACAGTTGACAAGGTGACAGACAAGAGCCGGTATCGTTACAATAAAACTGACTCGCGTACGAGTTCAATGTCCAACGCAGTTTCGGTGACCAGCGGAGAAAAAATTCACAATGATAAAAGAGGGTTTGATGTTCAAACATCGCCAACTCCGACAATTACTGCTGCTGCGACCATCATTCGGAGGCCTGATTTGACTCCACCTCCGCCACCTTCATGCGGAGTCTTCTCGTACAGGGATGTACTTGCCAAAGGATTGAAGTCTCCACCTGCTCCTACAACATGGAGTCCTACTTCGCTCTCCGCTCCATCCACTTCGCTCCAACCCGAGTTTTCTTTTTCTATTGCACCAAATACTGCTCCACCTACGTCTGTCACTGTTAATGTGACTGCGCCCACTGCTTTTACTTCAGGTCCTGCTACAGTTTCTCCTCGACATGCTCCTGCCCCAGCACCTGCTTCACTTCCTTCACTTCTTTCTCAATCGGCCAACTCCTATGTAGCTTGTACTCGAGCTGCTCCTTTGGCTTCTCCAGTCTCTCCTGCTCCAAGTTTTGTTCAAACTGCTTCACTTTCTTCGCCTTCTCTTCCTTCTCCACCTGCTTCTGGCTCAATCAATGTTACCCTTTCTGATTCGCTAACTGGTTCTTCATCTAAGACTAAAAACAAGAGCCATGCTGAACCTGTGGCACCGGAATATTGTTACAAAATTACCCGGGAAACGAGTGGAAGTTCAGTTACAAATGACGGTCAAATATCAACTCGCTCTTCTAGTCCATTCTTAATCTCCCATCCAACAGAGAAGTTGAAACCTTCTAGAGCGCAAGAAAGTTTAGAGAGCGAAGATAGCCAAGCATCAAGTCGCCCGATGGACCTTGAAGTTACGCAAGTCATTATAGACGATACGAGGGACGGAAATTCTACAGATGTGAAGCGACAAGTGAAAGATCCTAAAATGGGAAAAGTGAAAATTCTTGCTGAAACAAAAGAGAAGCAACCAATAGTTTCACGAAAAGCCGCGGAGGCAGAAAGTTCTGATGAAGGTTGGACTCATGGAAAATTACAAGAGAGTCCTCAGAGTGAATTTAAAGTTGAATGCAACGAAACTGCAAAAATTTCATACTCTGCCGCTTTAAAAAAATCAAGCCCCGATGGGAGTCTGAGAGACAACTTGAAAAACCTAGCACCGGAAACTAGAGACGGACAAATTTCATCCACCGATAATGAAACGATATCCCTTGAGGGGAAAAGTTTGTCTACTCCCGAACACCATTTTTCCGGCGAAGTATCGTGGAGTCCTTCAGATATTTCTGCCGGCGACAAGGATAACAAAACCTATAAACTGAATGCTTCTCACTCAGATGGACTTCATTTAACGTCCGGGAATATCAACGGAGCTACTGACTATTGTTCGAGTGCATATCAAAGTCCAACGAAGGTAGAAAATGTAGGAATCGACCTTCACGTAAGTTGTGAATCAAAAACGCCTCGAAGCGAAAGTAAACTAACTGTGCCTCCCCCTACCCCAACCGAAGAATCGGGCGATGCAGATTTGCAAGATAGTTATGCAATGGGATCCTTCGCTGTGATTTCATCTGTAGCCAAAGAACTCGAAAATCAATCGAATAAACTGTGGCTGCGAAGTAGTGATTCTAATTCCACGAAGAGTTCAGATATAGATGAATCTCATACGAGTGGTATTTATGCAAATATTAGAGGAATCGATAGTTTTTCCAACGTGATTAAATCTTCCGTTGACTCTCATGGGAGTACTGACAAGAGTCGAGTAAATATTGAACGTTCGAGTTTGACAGAGAATTACGGTGCTCGAAATGAGAAATCATTGAAAGCTGAAAAGTCGATTGACATGAGCGAATTAGATTCTTCCAGTTCTGGAAATGTAGGCACGCATTTGAAACCAGGGAACGCTGAGTCAGAATACAGTTCCCAAGGGAATGCTCCCTTTGTTATAAAAAGTGTCAGAAATAAGGATATTGTTTTCCCCGATGTTTCCCAGAGCTGGAACTCGAGCAATCAAAATCCGAGCACAGAAACTGTCTTACCCCAGAGAGATAAACAGTTCCGAAGACGGAATAGTGTAGGTGACCATAATTTACCTGTAGAAGATACTCCTGATAGACTTTATGAGAATAACAGCTGCAGCAATTCAGCGGATGACATGAAGTGCCATGAAGATTCTGTAAAGTCAGACCCTATTCAAGAAAAATCTACGCAAAGTAATTCCTCTTCGTGGACACTAACGAACATTGATGCCAGTGCAGATTCTTACACTGGAGTAGCTGCTTCCCATTTATCTGGAAATGAGAAAAAGGCAGAGATAGTGAAGAGCCCTGGAGCTACAGAGGCCTCCAAAATTTGGACCGAAGAAGGCAATGAATTTGGTTTGCCGAGATCAAACATTTTGAATATACATAAGACGGAGCAATTACCGTTGGAAATTTTATTGAATAGCCAGACTTCTTCCAGTGCATTGAAACAAACTGAGTACTACACTCGCTGCAGCCCCACCAAGCAGTTAAATAAATTTACCGCAGCATCGTCGGTAGATTCTTCTCCCCCTTACACTGCTGCCAAGACTGTTACGTGTCAGTCTAATGCATCGGGTTTGAATACTTTTCCGAAGTTATCTTCGGTTTCGTCACACCAATCTGATTTCGGAGTGAATTTAACAACCGTAGCTAAAGCTATTGCAGACACACCTTCGACTTCAGAATCAGCTACGGCTCTAGCTTCTGAGACTGTCCGTAGCACTGCCCCAGCGGCGGCTGTGTCATCTATGCAGTTCACAGAGAACCAGAATTCATACCAACAGCAACAGACTCAAATTCCTGTCTCCTCAAAGGTAAGCTACTGTTAACTAAGAACTTTTCCAACACTCAGGAATTAATTCAAAATAATTTAGAATATGATGTATGGATAATCAATCCGGTGTCATTTTAGAAATTTAATCTTAAATCAGTGATGTATCAATTACAAAGCGGCACTCGGCTCGAGTGCAAAAGTTGGCTCTAAAAAAATTACCGGGGAAGAAAGTTTTTTCTATAGCGCTAGATTACTTTCATATACTGGTTACTTTTGAACCTCCCTGCTACGTGAATAACTGAAAGTTTTTGTAGCACATTAAAAATGGTTTGTTTCAGTTACTGTGGACATAAAGTCCTTGATATTCTTTCTCCGCACTTCGATTCAGATTTCGTCGCGTCAGTGATTCACACCCATCCAACTAGCTTAATTGATTTCTCCAAAGAAACTGTGCCACCCACTTGTCACCCTCCTCGTACATTAGACTAAAGTACTAGATACATTATTAGGAAATTAACAAGCTTCTAAACTACTTCGTGGGAATATCGTTCAAGCACGAGTATGAGTCGTCGATAAAGTACTAGCGTAAGCAAACAGTTTTTTGCTTCAAAACAGGCATGGTAAACAGTAACTTGTATGTATACCCTCTAATGCGATGTAATCCGATATTTACACTCCGAAGTGAATGCTTTGGCAATAACCCCAACGGGTGTTGAAATTAATAAGAATTTGTTCAAGCAAAAGTTCCGAATGAAAATTCGTATATGATCTCAAAGAACGACTGTCGGAAACCATGACTCGTAAGTGGAGCCAACTACAATCGATGGATTACCGAACCAAAAGTAGTCGGTTTCTATAAAGGATGGAGATTTCTCCAAGCCGCGTTTCGTTCCCAACGATTCACAAACTTTTATCAGCTGTGCTTACACCTGCCATGTAAACCTGTATCCGGCACTCGAAATCGTATATTTATTAGCTCAGTTTTATGTGCGTCAAAGCAAAATTCCTTCTACCTTAAAACTTTCCTCACTTTTATACCTCTGAAATCGCGTGTCGGTGTCAGTCGTCCCTTTTCCAAGTAGGGATCTTGGTTAGCATTTTCACCTGATAGTACTCGGCATAATGACACCCAAATCCGCCTAGTAATGAAACCTCACACCGTCAGTATTTCTTCGAGAACTTCTAATTTTCCTTGCTAACGGTGCAAGAAAAAGTTGTTAACCCTTTAGCGACTAGAAGGACCATACGGTCCTTTCACGGTTTTTGGGAGAATTGTTTTGATAATTAAACAGTGAGCAATATGAGGTTGCTACTAGGTTTGAACGCGGCGGCATGTTACAGCGTCGTTCTTTTGGCTGCCTGGCTCTCAGCGTGCTTCATTGCATCAGTGTACAGACGGTCTTTGTGAGCTTAAACGTAGAAACTAGAAAAAGAAATTGGTCGCTAAAGGGTTCATTCGAATAAACAAAAACGAAGTTTTTCTCTCGTCATCCGATAAAGAGTTTGTTGAATTCTTCTGGATCGCGAACATGCATGTGGCTTGCTATTTTTCAGTTGAATAGACGTTTTGAATTCGCGAGGCAAATTCAAATTTGCCTTGATCAGGGTACAGAAAGAATATTGTGAACCGTTTCACGGCACGAAGCTATTCCGCGTCAGAAGAAGTTGTCATCAGTCGAAAAAAAGGTCATGCAATTTCTATCGACTTTTTTGCATATTTAACACGTTGCCCCCGATTGCCTGATTGGCGTAAAACTTCACTTTGTACGCATAGTCACTAGACTGATCGGAAAAAATTACAAAACCTAACCTAAGTGGTACACATACGTACCACTTCGGAGTCAACGTGTTAATAAGAAATTAAAATTATTTTTCACTGATCAAAGTGAGATATTCGAAAATAGCGGACAGAATAAGTTTTTCACAACGAATTAAAACGATCTGCTTCTTAATTTCACCTGCTGAACTACATTAGCACTTCTTGCCCTCTCTTTATCATTGATTGAAAGGTTCTTTCATTTAAGGGTTTTAATTGACGAGCTCATTTACTTAAAAATCGTTTATTTCTAAACAGTTTTAACATTTATGAACATTTAATCAAAGATACCAAATTTTATCAGAAATATTTCGCAACGCAATTGATTTGATGTCCTATTCTTGATGCTTCCTGCGTTTTCCTTTACCTGAACTGTCCTTATTTTCCTGAACTGTTGCTGTGAAGTATCTAATTTTTAAAGTTCTTTCCTTCTCTGAAAATGTGGTGCGAGCGATTTCCATGAACATGTACTACACCTATAATTTTAGAATATTAACTAAACGCTTCCCTACAAGCAATAGAGCAGCACATGAAAATTAACTTATTTCTTACGTACACCGTAAATCAAACTAGTGTCCAGAGCGTCACAAGTGATAGTGCCTCAACTAACGATAACCATGGGGAAAGGAAAGACGATAGGGGAGGAAAAGACATCTTTGGCCTACCTGAGTAACTTAGACTTCGACATGCGCAACTTGTCGAGATGGGAGCGTAACAGTTCACCTGTTGTGACTTCAATACTGAACATAATTCTCGTTCTGGGTGAAAAGGGCAGCATGGCCTAAACAATTGTATGGATTAAATTTGATGTGACGAAGCAAGAAGAGGCAAGCGAGACGTGTTAAATTCTTACGTCTACAGCTGTGGAAATGACGATTTGGAGCAGTCGGGACACTATGCTCGTGGTAGACTAGTCAGCGAAGAAACTTAAATTTCATTTAATTATACATTAAATACGCATGGGGCCCTAAAATGCTTACGTTAGCATCTTGATGCCAGGCAGCAACCTTCCAGCAGCTGTTTTTGTGAGTCGTGTGGCTTCAAATAGAGGTTTACAAAAACTCTTCATAATCTGGAAGTTGGAGGGAGAATAGTCTGTTTTTCAGGACTGCTTCTCTGTTTGTCTTCCTGCACCCTGCGTCCCGAGCAGAGACCAGGGACGCTTGTACATACAAACCCTAGAAACTAGGGACGTGGCAGTACAAGCACAGATCGCTAAGGATGAACTCGCATGTTAACTAGACAAGGAAGTGGTAAATGTTTGCAGTCCACTGCTACACGCGAGACTAGAAGACCGGCATTCTAATGCATTTTCACACTTGATGAGCTTTCCTGTCTCCCTATATGATCATAAGCTGTCAATGGAACTTTTAGTTCTTGAATTAAAATGTTTAATCACCAGATTTGTATGTGCAGTTAGAACAAGACTTTTTTCATCATCCACTCGCCAATCGTTAGTCTTAATTTTCAAATTAATATGAAGATCGGCAGTAACTCACGACACTCGTCTTAACGCTTTATCAATAAACTTTTGTTTACTTATGTCATTGTACTACATATGACATGCATTTCTAAAATGCTACTGCCACCAAAATGAGTAAATTTCTCTAAAACTTCTGATGAATCGTCCCATCCAGCTAACTATAGAATATTTCTCCTCAGATGAACATCCCGGCCCGTTCAGAAACGGATTACTCCAGCGTGCAGAGGATGCCTTCGGTGAACATGCCTCACCTTAACTACATCCAGTCTCACCCACCTCCATCTCTCCAATATCATAGTCCATATGACCCTCTTTGGTCTCGTAATTTCCCCATGGATATGAATCAACCAGAGTGGCTTAACGTAAATAGGTATGCAAATCCAGATCGTGACTTCAGTCGGCCTCCACAATTACATCCAATCCATCCCGTTCCTCAACCAATGAACTACTTCAATTACCCGTCGCCAATGCAAGCTCAAAAAGAAGGAATATTCCCTAGCTATAACTATCCTCCTTCACCTTTCCAACCTGCTGGGTACAGATTTCAAACCTTGCCTCCATTTGTTCAGCGTCCTCCTCCACCTCTACCTTCTCAGTTCAATTCTGGTGTGTTCAGCAGGCCGTATGACAACCGTAGTGGCTTACCTCACCGGTTCTCTCCTGAATACCGCGCACAAAATAATTTCCCTTTCTCGCATAAACAGTACAATGATGGGGAACGCGTTCGAGTGGCACCTCAGGTACAGTCTCAATATAGAGAAGACGTGAACAGCAACGTGGTTCCCACCTACAAAACATCGAGTGGAGGAGTCCAGGTCGATAACAGATTCAATTCGAGAGACCAGCGTAATGGAAATCGTTCAATTCAGTCCCATCACCCTCAGGATCCTACGCTGGGCGATTTTCTTCCAAGGCAACTAGATAATTATAGAAATGACAAAATGCCTCAGGACTTCGGGCTGTCGCACCCGTGGAAAAAATCGTACGAGAAGAAAAACTTCGGAAATGGGAGGAAGAATTACAAATCGGAACACAAGGATGAACATTACTTGCAGATGGGCAATGCAGAATCTTTCAGAGATCAGGAACAGTCGGGAGATTTACGGCGTAAGAATCCGTACAAAGGTTCTGTGAATGATGAGTTATCAAAGCACTCCAGCAAGCTTACTATAGATAGTAAAAATAATTTCCAGCAAGTGGATGCAACAAAAATAAGAACTGAAAGAGACTTATACGCAGGTGGTGCTTCTGGATATCAGGAAAAGTACACTTTTCCCCCATACCAGCAAACCAGTGATATGTATCTCAACCACTTGATGCCAACCATGATGCCTCCCGTTGAGCTGAATTTAAATACGATCGCTTCATCTTATATAGACGTGAATAAAGATATTTCCGGAGAAAAGCAGGCTTCAGGAGCAATTCCTGCAGACTATTGTAATTCTCATCTTGAGAAAACGGAATATGATGAACAAGCAAGTCAAGTGAGCTCTCTGGAAATTCAAGATTTTTGCACTGGTGGTTGGAAATACTACAATGATGCAATTTCGTCGCCTTCTGGGCTGCGTATTCACCAAAGCACGTACGTCCCTTACGTAAATCCTTGTGGCCCGGTCCCTCCTGCGTACTTGGCAACAGATGTTCGAGCTAGGGTGCAGTGGCTGGGTTTTCCAAAGGCTCACGAAACCTACACAGCAAGGATAAATTCGCAAAGGTCTCTGCGAATGGACGTTACTGTGGTCTGTAGTAAGGGCAGTGCAGTGTGCTGCAACAGTGACATACTTGGAACATGTAGTAGTTACTTCTATGAGCGACTTGTAGGCCGCACGGAGGAGTACATTACCATATTCGTAAACATTCCTTCAAAGATAATGAAGCACTTCTTGCAGATGATGTCTTGTGGGGAGGCATTTGTTCCTATGAATGACGTAAATGATGTAATCATGCGTGCGCCAGTGTATCTCAATTTGAGTCCTTAAATAAAGAAAAGGGAAAATTTCTTGTAATGAAGAATTAGGATAGGGATAGATAACGCACATTTCCAATAAAAAATATTTTGTACTCCAGAGAACATTATGGTTAGTTGTTATCAATTATCTAACCTAGACAAAAAGTTAAGTTTGCTAGTATGTTATGAAGATTTTAGAAGGGTTTATCATGTGCAATAGCAAGGAAAGTTAGAACTTCTAAAAACATTACCGTATTCTCTCCTCATCAGCTCGGCCTGAGGAAAGTCAGAGGTATCATTTTACCTCGTTAGCATGAAGACGAGACCATCGAAGATTGGGTGAAAGTTTCTATTGAGTAGAAAATCTTAACTGCGACTTTTTGTAGCAGAAGTATCCGTTTTCTTGTTAATCTTGTGTTTTCGTAGATTTGTCTTTTTGCTGTTTTGCTTCTGTACATAAGCTAAATTCATTGCTTCAGAATTGGTTAATTCCGTCGATAATTCGTTGATCTGCCGCGATCTATAGATAATAATACTGGTATGCTACATATTCTGTTGCATACTTTCTTATGCCCTGAATTCGTTAATAAACTTGATGAATTGGTTACTTGATATTTGTTTAACTTCGACTTGTGCATCGGTTTGTATAAACAATTTCATTTCTCAGATATAATTCCGATCTTTGATGGATACAGTAAAATAAAATGAAACGGTATCACACCAGTTTTCAACAATTTCATCATTCGGATCTGAGAATATTTTGAATTCTGAAATCCAGTGAGAACATTGTTCTATAATTAATCATTTTGATTTACTTTATTAATCTGGAACTTCATTCATGCCTCACTGAATCAGACGAAAGTTACTCAATGCCGTGTATTGATAGGATGACTTGCAAAATGCCTGCTAGGCGATTAGTAAACCGAAGAATTCTCAATGAAGCTGTGATTGAGCAGGAATTCATGTCTTGACGTGAAATTTAAGTCGTTACTAATTTTTTAAACTGTGTTCGAACAGCACGAAATATTGCCATGTTTAACGTGATCACGAGGACACTAAAGTGTCGAAAAACTTTTAAAAAATTGTAATCGGACTTCAACAACTACGTGTAAATTACCTGTATGATCTACACCATACATTCACAGCCAGGAATGAAGCAGCTACACACAGCGCTCAAACATCAGGAACTTTATAACTATATTCTCAAGCTAACGAAAATAAGCGAAAAATCTTGTTAGAAAAGAAATGTGTTCATAAACTCACGACTCCCCATTTCATGAATCAATCGGCAGCGTACATGGCAAAAATAAAGTTTTATACACGATGCTTTAGCTGACACAAATTCAATGCACGGCTGACTAATTAATGCTGGGCATATGACGAGCAACGTCTTGAAACGTTCATTCTCGGGAGGAATAGATGGAGAAATTTAGTCGCTTAATCTGCTTCGCAATTGCATCTTCCTTAATTCAAGACTTGCGATTATCGTTGGCGTTATTAGAAGACTAGCTTGATAATTGTACTGCTCCATAGCAATAACCAAAGATTTAGTTGAATCGAAGGAGTTTCGTTCGGCTCCCTCTGGTTGCATTGCCGAACTTTGTCTTGACGTGGCTCAGCCATATATTGTTACGTGGAAAGGTTGTAGGAATTCGTGCAGTTAAATGCCTACTTGGAAAGGCTGTAGGCATTTGTACAGCTTATCCAGGAAACCATTTCTCTCAAATATCAGTCGGTAATTAACGTCGGTAACCTTGACTACATAGTGTAAAGTTTGGAGGGTATATGCATGATTCTAGTGTCGGAACCCGATGTTAAAGGTAATTAGACAAGGGAAGCTGACCTCTGAGGATGTCGGCAGTACTAAGTTACACTCTGCATCTAGAGTAACTTGATTATTTAGGTCGGTAAATCAAAAATTATACATTCGGAGATCTGTTGCGAAGTCCTTTTGGGAGGGGAGTAAAATCTTTGCAATTTGAATACCAATCCAATGTCCAGCACCGAACTATTATTCCAGAATTCCCAGTTCCATGCATCCGCTTTTGAACGCCAGTGGAGTCGCTTCAACGAACGTCAAAATTTTGCCTATTGTAACACCCTGTTAAAATATTGACTTTTAGAGTCTTTCAAACAAGTAATGTTACAGCTGTTCAAATAAAAACATAGAGTTTGCATAGAGTCGATATGGAGTTGTTCAGCCAACCACGCCTGTTTCTCGGAGTGGGATTTCCGAATTGCCGTGTGCAACTTCCATTCTCCCAACCCGATTACACTGTTTCCTCGCACACTAAACTCTTAACCTAACAAATTCGTCAAACCAGTACGCACGAATAAAAGTGTGCCTTTATGTTCTCGAATGTTGCTCAAAGTTATTTACAATTTCGAAAGTTGCTTACAGGTATAGTTGGACAAAAGGTTTTTTTTCAATCACGTGAAGCTTCCTAAAACTCTCTTGCAGAAAACTGGAGTTCTAAATGAATGATATTCAATCTTACATTTTCATACAGAACGCTTGAGGCAGTGAAGTCTCATTCCCATATGGTAGTTCATAGATACGTTGATCACTGAGAATTGAAAGCTTGTACGATGACCAGTTAAAAATTTATCCAACTAAAATGATTTGAATAATTTCAAGAATGTCCTATGAATTTTCACGTGCATCTTGTATATTCGCACTAAAGCTTGTATCTTTAACACGTTGCCTCCGATTGCCTGGCCGGTGTAAATCTTCACTTTGTACGCATAGTCACTAGAAGGATCTGAAAAAAAATTACCGAACCTAACCTAAGTGGCCACATACGTACCACTTCGCGGTCAACGTGTTAACGCACACTTGAGTATATCGATACATTAGTGCTTGAGAAAGAGTGTGATTTAAAGAACACAAATATTTTAAAAAATCTCTGAAAGGGACTGAATTTTTTACTATTATATCTAATACTCTTGGATCATATATTAGAAAGCGATAATTAATTATCCCTGGTCAAGTAGCTTTATCATACCTAGAAGAAAAATGAAAACATTTGTCTTGAATATTTCATAATATGTTTCATGGATAATGAAGGTATTCAATTCCAAACTTTAATACAAATGTAAAAACTAAATGCCGATATAGTTTAAGTATAGAAATAAGATGCAAATTTCCTCGGTTTCTACACAAGCAATGACGATCACAGACTGATTTAAGTATTTTCTTATTCCTATTAGTATCGGTCTATTTGGTTTATGTATCGAACACATGTTCCCCAAACTCTTACTCGTGCAAGTGCCAACGACAATATCATACATAAAGCTGGAAAACTTCAGTTATTTAAAGATATTTTAATGAGTCATTTCAGTGAGCGTTGTACTATTATTCTTCATTTTTCGAATGGATGCCTCTTCTTGTTGTGTAAAGAGTTACGATAGTCTAGCAACATGGAAGTTAGTTTTAGTGGTGCGGCAATTTGATAAATGCATTAGGAAAGCTGAGATTTCGAAAAGGTAAAACTATGAACTAAAAAATAAGCTAATCGTCCATTGTGCTTAGTCTTACGCTAGCTAATTGTTTGAACAGTAATGACTAGTATAACCTTCAGGTACATATTTTCATATCATATTCTTTTGAACGCACGAACATTCATTCGAAATTGTCGAGCAGCGTTGACAAGATTTGTGTGCACGACCGTCTTTACATGAAGTCCTCATTTTTCACAACACTGCTCAAAAGTGCCCACTTATCCTGTGCTAAATGATGAAAATGAATGACGTCAAGATATCTTACGAGCTAGTAATTATATGATTATTCAATTCTATCTCTCTGAAAAACTGGCCACGATGATGGTAAAGTTTTGAAGAGTCTGGTAAGAAACACACTGATCAGATATTTTTTGAACGTAGCTTTACATTCACGTACAATATTATAGTTATAGTTGTTTTAAAATACCCGATTGAACGACTTTCAAATTTCGTTTTGAATCCCTATTCATGAAATGCTGATAACATTCTTCAAATATTTTATTTTGATTCGTCAAAAGCTGAACACAAAAAGGAGAAATAACCTCGTCTTTAGACTCTGTATTCAGGCTCCTGAGAAAATTTATCTTTCTTAGGGAGCGTTGTGATTCCTTCTTCAAAAGCATAAATGTTTACACATGAGAGGCCTGAATTTCAGGATTAGAGAAAGAGGCCCAGGCCAGGACTCAATTTTTCGTCGTTGAAGAACATAAGAAGAACTGAGCGCGTCCGCTCGATGCGAGGCGCCCGCCTGAGCTGCAGCTCGTGCGTTGCGCGGCGTCGTCAAATACAGGAATTTTGGAAAGAATAAAGGTGTTTTTCTTGAGCCTGCTCACGGAGACTTTGCTAATAAAAGCATCTTGAGGTGCTTCCCAAAAGGATATTGGGTCTCCCTCTAGAAAAAGGATCATATTTCAAAATAACAAAAAAGTCTCGACACTGACACCCGTCTCAGCGGCCTCGTCAAATAACACAAGGCTTCAAAGCAACGAACTTCCGAGGGATGCACTCGGTGTGCGCGCGCTTAAGGAACATTTCGCCTTCGCCTGTTTGCAGACTACACCTCGACTCGGAGCTGTTTTATCTGCATTAGTAACCAACAGGCTTATTTATTTCAAGCCGAGTCGTTGCTTTCTGTTCTCTGAATGTTTTTATTTTGCACTTCTCAATGAGATGTTCATTTGCATACGTTATATTTTTTATTTAACCTAGGATTCCCATCTTTTCGTAGTTGGAGCTTTTGTATTTTTAAAATAAAATAAAATTCCCAAGTCACAAGCCAAACATGAACGATGTGGAGAAAAGAAAAATCCATTAGTTATGTAATAAAGTAAGGGAAGGAAATCGGATATACCTAGACAGCAGTGCATGATGAATTATATACATGGTATCCAAGAAAAATGTATAGATTTTGTATCGTCGATAACAAAATTTCATAAAACAAAATTTCCGATTCATTTGATTTTAGTTTTCATACTTTTAAAATGCAGCTTCATATGGATGAGCAAGCTATTATTGTGGCACTATTGGTATCAACTACATATATACATATAATGTATGCATTTTTGTGGTTATATTCGTAGGAGGCGTAAAGTGAATAGATTATTAATGAAGACTAATAGAAGGGAAAGCTCGCCTGCTTTACGGCAGTGGTTCGTTTAATGAAGCGTGTTTTGTCAGAAAGAAGCATTATAATTTCTAAGAAGACGTTATAATAAGTGGAAAAAATTCAGCGCAAGGCAACGAAGAATATTCCAGACCTCCGCAATTTCAGTTACGAAAGACGCGTTCAACACCTTGAACTTATCGTCCTATAACAAAAAAGACTACGAGGACAACTTATTGAGACCTTTAAGTATCTCAACGGCCTTAATGATGTTACCCTGGAAGGGTTCTTCGAAAAAGGCGGTAACGTACGAACCAGAAATGAAGGCCAAAAACTAATCCTGAGAAACTTCATGACTTTTCGAGCTATGAAATTCTTCCGCGTTAAAATTGCTGCAACTTGGAACCAGCTGACTGAAAACATCGTTTCTGCTAGCACTGTGAACACATTCAAAAATCGTCTCAACAAATATTAGATTACGAACCCCCCAGTATTATAACGTACTAATTCTATGTCCCTAACCCCCAGGACCAGCGTGTGATTGTGATAAATGTGCGTGGCTGAAATGCCTGTACGTGAGTGAAATGCGTGTACGTGACTGAATTGACTTACGTGGTTAAGGTGTACGTGCATGATTGATGGAACTTGGGTTACAAGCCAAGAATGGGCCAAACGGCTCGTTCCTATTGCTTTATTCTATTCCAATCTAATTCTCACTTGTCGGTAGCCATTTACCCATGAAAGAGTAAAAACAAATGTATGCCATAAATCTTGAAGGTCGATTTTTTTCAACTTTGAAATGGATGAGAAATGCGTATCAAATATTGCAGGAGTTCCCTCCAGCAAACACTTTCTTTTGAAATGCAGAATGATATGTGAAGGACGTGCTCTTTTAGAAAATGACGAGGAAAATACTTTGGAAAAATTTTTCGAACAGACTAAAACAACAGAAGAAAATTCAAACTTATTACTTAATGTATTTTGCCGATATTGTTACGTATTACTCTCATAATTCGTAAAATTTATAAGCATAATTGATGCGTTACACGAAGATGCGTAAAAGTTGTTTCCGTTTTTTCCAATATAATGAATCTGTTACTTGGGTACAAAGAAATTGCAGGACCATTCTAAAGGATGAAAATGATATAAAAGCAGTGATCTATAAATTCTGAGAAACTGAATCAAAAAAAGGAAATTTTTTACTTGGGGTAATTTTCTCGTCATGAAAAGGATGAAAATTCGGGCCCTGTGGCCATCCAGAACTTCTAATCTAAATCCTCTCGATTTTCCTTCTAGGATATTTGGAGGCAGAGGTCCATATTACGATGTTGGATCCTTTAGTGGAATTAAAAAATATATATCGTCCAAGAAATCAGCAACATGACTCAAAATGTGCTGAGTAAAGTAATGAACAGCAGCATTAAAAGCACTTATTTGTTTATTCGTACTATAATGGACATGTCCTTAGTGATTTCTATTGCTAACTGAAATGTAAATTACGCTTCGGCAAATCATTTGTGATTTTTAATCATTCAGATATTTTTATTCTCTACTTTTTTCTTGGTAATGGTATTTTAGAAACGTACTCTAGTTGTGTACCCCCTGTGGTAGCAAGCCCACACAAGGAGGATCAGATCCCCCAGGACTTTGTATGCGTCCCCATCTCCTCTGTTCCCCTTGGTCGCGATTCCCTCATTCCTTTTCAGCGTTAAGATCTCAAGCCGCACTGCCCCAATGATCAATTTAAAATAATCTGCAAAGTTTTGTGCCGGACGGCCTTGTAGTGATCGCCAGGTGTGCTCGAAAAATCTTGACCGATCTAAACCGAAACTGAAGGAAAACAAGGAGGAAAACATCTATTGTTATGGCTCCTCTACGACATGTTTCAGTGCATTGAGGGCCAAATGCTGAAAGGAATCGGAAGGCTTACAAGAATATCTCAGGAAATGACTAGTGATTTTGGAGAGCTATCCACTTTGTTTAGTTCGAGGCGTTCTCGTAAAACTTAAGAGAAGAGTAAAATTTCAGCGATCTATGGCCCAGTTCTTCCCGAAAGCTCTGCAAATATGAAACGCAACGTCGGAACAAAGCGATTGGTAAATCAATATAAATGTTTTACCGGTAAAAAAGTGATTATTTCCTCTATGAAAAGGGTTTGGAAAAACTGATGAATTAGTTGCGGCAATAAAACGTTGAAAAAAGCTAACCAATGAATTTTACAGCACGTCTCACCGAATTATCATCAACAATAATAAATTTCATAAAGGACCGAAAGTTTCCATGATACTCCATAATTGTATCATAACCAATTGCATAACACTGTATCGTATATGCTTTAAAAGGATCATCACTTGAATGACATTTTTTGTTGTTAAGTTATAGCCTACATTGATTTTACGCAGCTTGCTCAGAACATCATGGGCTGGAATACGCTATCGAACCCGTCCGACAGATGACCCAATTTATAAAGCAGCTATTACCCAGGGCCCTGTCGTAGAGACGCCCCTGAAACAAGAGAGTCCTTTACAAAGAATGCAATGAATAACAAATTAGTTTTCGTTCGCGAGGGAGTAAACAAATTAGTGCTCGTCACGTGAAACTGAGTAGTGCTACGTGACGTATGTCTTCGCTCCTTGAACTACATAATTGGCTACAGAGACGTTTAAAATAAAAAGGACAAATTGGTTTAAGGTGAACCTTACTGCTACAGTATTTGAATTTTAATAAATATCTAAAAAAATTCACTATTATCACCAGGAACAGCTGTTTCGAAGCAATCTGCTGTGAGCAAGAACAGCCCATGAAAGACTAGGTTTCAATAAATATATACAGGCATATTTCTACGGTATAAGATAAGAGATTTTTGAGGATTTTTAAGTTTTTGACTCATTTTGAATTGGAATAATTTTTTCATTTCTAAATTATTCACTTCTATGCATCAACGTTTCAACCAACACATCGAGTATTTGAAGTTAGACTGCATTCACGCATGTCGTCGGTGGCACTATGTACCGCTTCTTCTGCAGCAACGAAGGAAATATTACAAAGGAAAGATTAGACTACACAAATCCAAACCACAGCAGACTTCTGAAAGAAATGTCCCTGGTGGTGATATAGGTAACTAGAGCTCCCTTACGAGAGCGCTAGTCAAGGCAGGATGAGGACAAGAACAGACGCAGTCAGCATCTCCAGCGCTGCTCATTTCTGTGCGTACGATCAGGGCTTCACCTCCTCCACATTTAGGAAAGATAAGGTGTTGCCTGACTGCCAGTGTCACTAACTTATACATTAACACGTTAACCGCCATGCCTGATAGCAGAGATTTGTCACTACCGCCACGACTTTATCATTTAACCTTCCGTAAATATTTTAAATTAATTTTTGAAAATAATTATTAAAAATTTGGAAATGTACCACCGGTGGTACATGCGGCGGTAAGTGAAATCCTCAAATGTACCACAGGTGGTACATGTGGCGGTTAACGTGTTAACTGATTGCCATATAGTCGGATTTACAGTAGACTGGAGTGATAATACATGAAATTATCTCAAAAATTATTTGGGTGGGACTTGTTTTCTAAGTACTCTTTCATACTATAATGCATTGTTGTGGCACAGGACTCAGTTCAACTTTTTCCATGATCAAAAATGGAAACAGGAAAATGAAATTTTATGACTCTTTTGCTCATTCCATGTTGATTGTGAAATCAATATTCCATGACTGGAGGATGTTTACACTTCATTCGGCTGCCAGCTTTTCCTAACCTGTAGAGTTGATATTACGGGCATAAATATCTGCCGGTAAGTATCTATTTAAATATAAACATTATATTATAAGTGAAATAAAGTTTTTTTAATTAAAATTATATTAAGGAATACAAATTCTTATTTATGACAATTTATGCTGATCAGGAATATAATGAATAAAAACTTGATTTCTCGAACTGTAATAATGACAACAGCATACGTGAATGTTTATACTCATTGGAACAGTTTCATCATAATACATCACTGACAAAAAAACAGTAACAACACGAGAACTCTCAATGATGACTTCCCTTCCACGAAGAAATTCATGGAATAATCATGAGAAAATAAATGAATCAAAAATGAGAACCAAGGTGGGCGTTGCTAACCATTGACACCTAAATGGGAAAATTAAAGCAACTATTCCAAGCTTATGAAGAGGATTTTAAATCATGCTGGACTGGCATCTGCTGGTCAGCGCATGATGTGTTCTTGTTGTATCATGATATTCATTTGTACTCGCACACCTTCATCAACCGTCTGTAATCACGGCTTATAGACCTGCATTAAAATTTTTTTTAGGTGTGTTAGAAAATGGAAAAATAGCTTGTGTACACTCAGCATGATGTAGGTGTATTAGAATGGTGGTAACAACTTGTGTACACTCAGCATGATGTAGGTGTATTAGAACAATGGTGGTAACAACTTGTGTACACTCAGCATGATGTAGGTGTATTAGAACAATAGTGGTAACAACTTGTGTACACTCAGCATAATGTAAGTGTATTAGAACAATGGTGGTAACAACTTGTGTACACTCAGCAGGATGTAAGTGTATTAGAACAATGGTGGTAACAACTTGTGTACACTCAGCAGGATGTAAGTGTATTAGAACAATGGTGGTAACAACTTGTGTACACTCAGCAGGATGTACCTATACCGTACCTTCTCCGAAGTCAGCTGACCAATTAGAGCCACAACCAAACCTAGTTAAAAATTTAATTCACTTCGACCGCATCTAATTTTACAATGGATACAATTTGAACATTCCGTAGAAAAAATATATAGGAACATGTATAATAAATACGTGAACAAAAGTTTACAACACATTTCAAGATATACATACATTAATACTTTATTGCATAGCCCTTATCATTCATTATGGTTTCGAGACGTTTATAGTAGTTCAATACCAGCTTTTTACAAGTTTCGTGCGTAATCTTATTCCATTCTTCAATGCAAATTTCTCTGAGTTCAGTGTTGTTATTGGGACCTCTCTACTGAATCTTCAATTTCAATTCCCTCCACAAGTTTTCGATCGGATTCATGTCCGGGGATTTACTTGGCCATTCTAAAATGTTCATCTTCGTCATCCCCAACCATTCCTTGGTTTCGTTTGCAGTATGCTTTGGATCGTTGTTTTGTTGAAATTTCCATCCACGTTTCAATTTTAACAAACGAGCTGAAGGTAGGAGTTACTCTTCCAATATTTCACGATATTTCCTGCCATTCATGGTTCCTTCAATGATGTGAAGTTTACCTACCCCTGATGAGCTGAAACATCCCCACACCATGATTGAGCCACCTCCAAATTTAACAGTGGGTATGATGCACTTTCATTTATACTCTTCGTTTTGTTGCCTCCAAACATGGTTTGTGCTGTTTTTCACAAATAGTTCGATTTTAGTTTTATCTGACCACAGTACTGAGTTCCAAAACGCTGCTGGCTTGTTCAAATGGTCATTGGCATACTTCAGCCTGGCCTTGACGTGACGTTTCTGGAGAAGTCTCCTACCAAGGGTGCAGGAGCGAAGACCTTCACGGCATAGTGCCTTGCTGATCGTGTGTTTGCTGGCTTCGATCCCAGATGCCTTGAGATCATCCTTCAATTCTTCACAAGCAGTTTAAGGTCTTTATACTACTGTTCAGACCAATTTTTCAGCAGCATGGTCGTTAATCTTCCGTGGACGGCCAGTTCGAGGCCTGCTCAGAGTCGTATTCCGGCATTTCCACTTACGTATTATGATTCCAACCGAGGCTATAGGAACACAGAGTTGTGCACTTACCTTCCAATATCTCAGACCTTCATTATGGAGCTCCACAATACGTTCGCGAAGATCTTGGCTGATATCCTTATTTCTAGCCATGCTTACGTCTTTTCAGAACGGAAGCTGCTGTACCAATGACACGTTTTTGGAGATGAATGCTGACGAAAGTTCCGTTGCCAAATAATAGAATGTATTAGAACATTCTGGAATAATCCTAGAATAATTTTTTTGTATAATATCGAGAAAAAAGTCAGGTATTGTAAACTTTTGTTCACACATTTATTATACATGTTCCTGTATAATTTTTCGATTAAATATTTCTGGGTTTTAGATATATTATTAACCTTTTTATACTATTGTTTATATATAGTCCAATTTTCGTAATTGTACGTACGTAGTCTATAAATGTGCAATCTGGCGATTCAACCTACGTGTTGTATTATTTTGCCCCCCCTGTATATGTATATATACGTACATATCGGAATGGGAATTAGAACATATTGATTTAGCTTACTTTACTCTATCCACCTAATGATATTTCTCCCTCGTGCATGCATTCAATTTTTTCCAAAATGCGTGCAGGTATTTTTATTAGTCTTTCACTGTATTTTATTGTTTTTTCGTTCATTTATTCCCTCCCCGTGTTGAAGCGAGTAAAAGACTTTCAAATTTCTAGTTCATACTTGAATTGCTTTTTGTTTCCACATTACATAAAAATTACCGTTTTTTCGCTGCATTGAAATCTCACCCACGCCTGTCTTTAGAAAAAAGACACGTTCATCATATTTTTATTTCAATAAACTCGCTTTTTCAACGGAAGGCGTGAGCTTATGCAAATTCCTCCTACATCGACTTAAATTTACTTTTTCAACGGCTAATAGTGAAGCTCATGTGTCGAGTCAGTGAGTGTTTTGTAATAATAAGCAGATGGGAAACCATGGATATTTTGGTATATTACAACTCCCTTTTAGATCTAGCGATGTTTTGTCTATGATATAATTCGTGACATATTCAACTTTCAGGTCTCATTTTAAAAGAATTGATTATATACAGCCTCCAACACCGTACGCTTCTCCTATATTACTTTAAGTTCCTGCTAAAATCACAGGTTAATTTAAACGTCATTTTCTTCAAAACAGGAATTTAATTTCCATTAAATATATTGTTCCATTCATAACTGTTGTGTAGTTCTCTCCAAATAAATATTTTGACACACTGTCACGCCCAGCTATTGCGGGCTGAATGCTAATAAGTGTACTCGTGGAAACTCAATATCGTGAAAGCTTTAGCAGTGTCCTCAAAACTTGTTTGTCTGAAGCAATTATATTTGAAAATCATGCCAAAAAGGTAAATATCTAATCGTTTGTTCATTCATCCGAGTACTATAATTTTTCTTTGTTGGTGGTTTAAGTGAATTGGCGTGTAAGGACAAGTATTCATTTTTTATTTTATTTCAAAATATTCAAATATTTATTTGTTTATTAAAACTATAATAAACCTTTCTATTATTCATATCTATTTAAAATGTTCGTCTTCATTAGTGCCTAGCAGCTCCACCAAGTATTCATGTAGTTCATTTTAACACGTTGACTCCGAAGTGGTACGTATGTGTACCACTGAGGTTAGGTTCTGTAATTTTTTCCGATCCTTCTAGTGACTATGCGTACAAAGTGAAGTTTTACACCAATCAGGCAATCGGAGTCAACGTGTTAAGCGTTTTCGCGTACCAAACTCTTAGTTCGACGTAACATTTCGAATTATAAGTTGGTGGTTCTTCCACAATCCAACAAGTACAGTATATGCCTCGATAATTGTTCCACAATCCAGCAAAGTAGAGTATACATCGATAATTTTTCCACAACCCAGCGAGTGCAGAGTATACCACGATAGTTCTTTTAGAACCCAGCGAGTGCAGCGTATGCCTCGATGATTCTCCTACCCCTCAGCCAGCGTAGGGTATAACTTCGATGATGAAGAAGGCTTAAGAAGCAACCACGCTTCTAGCGTGAGTTGAAAAGATTTGTGAAACATACACTCAGGAATTTCTTTCTCTAGTGAATATTCAAAAATTAGTTCCCTTCCTATGGAGGCACACATTTACTTAAGCAATCTTTAGAGATTTGGAAGCCATCAGAAACTTTTATGTTCCTACAAATAAAACGGTGCTGGGAATAAAAATCTATCTATCGTCTGTGACATCGGAACTTATCGTATTCACTACTCAGATACTCTGTTACAAGCAGGACACAGATAAACGTTTTAAGAACATTATATTTTTATCAGACAGTAAACAACATGTGAAACTCAAATGGTCAAGATTCATTCATTTTCAACATCCAAATTTTTATATGGAGTAACAACTTCGACTCGTTTCGTAAAGTTGTTTTCCAACTGCAACTTGTTTATTACTTTTTTGTAGAAGTCAACCTTTTCCCTCTCAAACATTCGTATGCATGTTCACAGTGAGCACAAGTGATGGTATCACTAATTTAATTATTTCGTTGCTGGCTTCAAAGGAAAGCAAAATTCCAGTGAATCCCTACAAAATGACCTCTGCTTTTAGCTCCTGTACTAAAATTTTTCTAGAAAATAAAATAGAACAATAATTCATACATTCTGATTCCAGTTGCCCAGTTATCTGCACCCAGAAAAAATATCTTCGGATTGTCAGAAGCAATAAACTTCTGATCTAGATTTACCTTCGATTTCTGTGATAAAATCTTTGCCTTGCGGAGCTTCGGCCTTATATTGCGCTTAGTAAGTACCCCGCATATTTTACGAGGCTGTAAAGTCTGGTTTTGATAAAGGAGGCCGATGCCCACGTGGTCCCATGTTATTTGTAACACAGGAGTAGTGCCGGCAGCAATACAATGTAACTGAATCCCGGATAATGGGTATAATTATTGACCTATTCTGCCACATGGACAAATTAGATGAACCTAAGACCAAAATCAAAGTTCTGAATTCAAGTTTCAGAAATGCCAGGTTGGAACGAAAGTCATCTAATATTTAACAACTTGCAGTGTGTTCAATAATTATCGTCACATTCAAATTTAGAATCGACTATTTGAAGTAAAATTCCGTTTTATTTACAATTTTTATGTTTTAATAACAAAATAAATGTTTTCCAGGTTTGGTATTCTTTTAATTACATAAAGATTTAAACAAAACAGTAGCTATTTAGAGTTGCATATGACTGGAAAATCTTCAAAGAATATCACTAAAATCTAGGAAATTTGCCCAAAGTTCGTCTAAAAACCGTTGAAGTGGTTCAAAAAGGCTAGACAAATAAAAAATAGGCTTGGACAAGGTCGTCCTCGAACTATCAAAGCCTCAAAACATGCGAAAATCCAATCAGAGAAATATTCAGAAGAAACCCAAAGAGATTCTTCAAAAATATAGCAAAACAAGGAAATATATCTGTCGGAACTATGTCTCCTATTCTCCAAAAAGACTTAAAAATATCTCTTTATAAACATCAAAACAAGCCTGCCTCTTACTGCGGAGATTGGACAAACGTCTTGCAACAACTGGTCGTCTTTCGTATCCTCGAAGGCTCGCTATCGAACCTTGCGTTCTGTGATGAAATTTTTTTATGTCGAGCAAACACATAATTATATTTATTCATCCATTTATTTATCAGCATTTATTTATCCACTTTAGTCTTGGATTGGTGAGATTAACACCCGGGTAGTCACTCGAAGACTAGGAACGGCGTCAGTGATGGTTTGGGTCGTGATCACTGAAACTGGAATAAGTTCGTTGGTTTTTGTAGAAGAAAGGGTAAAAATTAGCCAATAAAATTATCGAAACGATATTCTTATACATTCATGGTTACTTTAGGGCTAAAAACCATTTTCAAATACGACAGTGTCAATTCCAGCAAAACTGAACATCTTCACATGGAGCTAAAAACACACAAGAGTGGTTAGCATCCAATATTCCCCATCTGGTTTATACTGAAAAGTTAAACTTCAATGAAACATCAAAATTTGGAGGCACTGAAACTAAAATTCAGAAAGGAAGTTGCCTAAATCCCTCAAAAAATCATTCGTGACCCGTGCAGATCATATTCTTAGCGTCTCCAACTTGTTCACAACGCAGACAGAGGGCATTTAAATAAAATGCTTATTTTCAACTGTCACATACTGAACGACCATTTTCTCTTCATTAGAGTCTTATTCTTTTATTCTTGAATAAACACGACACTTTAAAAGTTATAACGACAATTATTGTGTACCCAGTATATTAATCCTAAGAATATGAAAATATTTTATCATTCACGTAACTTCAATTGGTTTCTGGAACCATATTCCATTGGTACCAAAGCTTATGAATGCCACGTTTGAAAAATTATTTTAGTTTTGAAACATCGAACTCGCCATCAACCTCTTCTCACGCTGTCAAACTAAGACCATCCCTGTGATAATTTTTTTTTAAGTCGTTAAACTGCTCCTTGAAAATGTGATAATTCAGATGCAAGAACGGGAGAATATGGAGGATGAAGCGATATTTCCTAATTAAGCTCCTCCATGAGATCTTTCCTTTATAGACCTGCGTGATGACGAGCATTATCGTGATGAATGATGGCACTCTTTCTGTTGACTAAAGATAGTCACTATCAAGCCAAACCGATTTTTTTACAGAAAATGAGTAATGATTCTTACTTTTCTACAGTTTGTCATGGATAACTTCTACAATAACCAATCATACAAGTACATTAAGCAAGAGCTACGGATAAAATCCCCCTATCTGTTGCTGAACAGGTTTGCTTCCTCGATTGGTTCACAGATGACGGTTTTTAATGCTGTAATAAAAGATGTAGATAATAAGTCAAATAGTAATAATAGTTCTATGAGTCTTGATGTATACTTTCTACCTGTCAGGTGACTTGAAACGTTAAGAGTGAATTTGCACAAGCATTCAAGACAACTGACGCACATTTACAGAGTTAGAATATAAATTCACGTTCTAATTCATAGTTAATATTAGTAACATAAAACAATGTTAATATGGAATGCATAAATTAATTCGGAAGGGTTCTATCATAATATAACCCGTCGTTCAAAATTCATTTTCAATTTCAGTCAAACCGATTTTGGCTTAGAAGACCTCCAAAGATTTAACCTCACTTGAGGTAAGAACCAAGCGGCTTTCGATATTTTATCTCCATTTCCCTGTTACAGAAATCCTTCTCTCCGTGATTCAGATTCATCGTGAGAAAATGTGAAGGATTGAACCTAACTTTATAGTAAATTCTGAAGGGTTTATTGAATAATATAATAAAATAGAACATGGAAAACAAGAAACTGCCGATAAGTCCATTCTTAGGTTGCTGCCCAAACCTCAAGTAGTCTGAAGTTGAGGCATCAAGGCTACACAGCCTCAATCACAAACAGGCACTTCAGTCTCTCACACGTACTTCAATCCCACACAGGCTCCAGGAGTAAACAAACAGGCACTTCAGTCTCTCACACGCACTTCAATCCCACACAGGCTCCAGGAGTAAACAAACAGGCACTTCAGTCTCTCACACGCACTTCAATCCCACACAGGCTCCAGGAGTAAAGGAGGATAGGATTACATGCCTCTCGATGTATAAAACTCCATGATTCGTAGTACATAATTATTACACGACTCAAATTGCACTGAAAGTGTAGGACTCGTAGAATACACTACGTGACACTCGATACACAGTAATATAACTCGAGGTGTACACAAATTATGTGTCCCATGGTACAAAAAATATGACTCCAGGTATACGATAATAACATCCTAATACTACAACGGTCATAAGTGTAATTGTGTGATTCGTGATACACAATATTTACATGACTCGTCGTCACAATAACTGTATGACTCATGATTCCTAGCAATTACTAGATGCGCGATTCAAAATAATAATATGACTAGTGATTTACATAATCATAAGGTACGACTTGGAGTGCCCATTAATTACTAGACTCGGGATTCAAAATGGTGGTATGACCCTTGATTTGCATAATTATAATGTATAACTTGTATACAATAACGAGTCGACGTTCACAATACGTATATGATCCATAATCCATATTGTTAACTGGGCTCGGGATACATAACATTTGTATCACCAGTAATGCACAGTAAGTATTTACCTTTCGTACGTAATAGGATACTGGAGTTTCGATCATGCGTAGAATCAGTACTTTTTACGAGTGTCCTGAAGTTTCTTATTATACGTGTTTGGCTATTATTTATTGTTCATGTGTTATCGTCTCTGTCGATAAACTCTTCCAAGATAACATCGTTAGAACCATTAAGATATTTGTAGTCCTCGATGAGATGTTCTCGCAATCTTTTTTGTAATAGAGAGATGAGTTCAAGCTGCTGAAGACGTGTTTTGTGCCTAAGATTGTTAAGTTTAGGAAACATTATCATTGTTTTACACCGAATTCTTTCTACTTTGTTAATGTCTTTTCGTAGGGAAGAAGACCAGAATTTCACTGAATATTCTAGATATAGCCGAACTAGCACTTTATACAGCAGTAATAGCATGTTTTTTGATTTGTATTCAAAGTTTACAGCGATGAAATTAGGATCCTGCTCGTTTTCTGACACTTTTTTCTATTGGTCAAGTTTGAGATTTTCAGAGATAATGATACCAAAATCCATTTGTTGCTGTACTGCTTCAATGGGTGTGCCATTCATCGTGTGTATGCAATGTCGGTTATCAGCATCAACGTGTACTACCGAACATTTATCAATGCCGGAGCTCATTTGCCATGTCTCAGTCCAATGCATAACAAGTCCCCTCCTTTCAGTCCCTGACCGACATTTGTTCAATGGCTACAGACACGATACCTTACAGCGCTCAATCAGCTCCATCCACGTTTTCGTATTCTTATTCCAACATATAGTCACTTTCATTATAATTAAATACTGCTCATTCATTCTCCTAATAACTCCATAAGTCGTCTATGTCAGACACAAAAATTGTCAAACGAGACTGTAGTAAAAGTCACTGTATATATGAGATCTTGTATGAAATAAAAAGGGCTGCAACATGACTGCAACGAAGCTACAATATGTTTCTTTCTGCTGGCTGAAGATCAAGAAACCGTACCCCAGTTCTAATGTAAAACGTTAAAATGTTAACCATAACATCAAATGTTTCGTGAGTTGGCATGCTTCTGTACAAATATTTCTTGGGGATAAACGAAACTGATAGCACATTTTTTCAAAGGTTACAAAAGTTCGAAGCATGTCTGCAGCAATAGTTCGCTGAGTTCTCATTGCTAGACATCTTATAGCCAAGCTCGACTACGCCCGGATTCTAGAAACTTTGAATGCGATCAGCTTCCTCCGTCGTTACCCGGAACGCTCCGGATGCTAGTCATAAAATAAAACTTTTCTTTCACGAAAAATAGCAAATAACGAAGAGAACAAACTTGAGAGGCTCTGCTGCTGAGGCACCACGCGACACTCTGGGAGTAATACTGCTTGGTAGAGGCACTGCACTGCAGTAGAGGCACTGCACTGCAGTAGAGGCACTGCACTGCAGTATTTACAATGCACTTCAGTGCAGACTATGCATTGCTACACGGCTCTGCGCAGTAGAGGAAGCATTGCAGTGGAGGACAGCACTGCTGGCTAGAATGTTGTATTTGTATTACTGCAGTACTACATTCCTCCCCCCTACTACCCCCTCAACTGCACACGTCCGTCACGGAGGACCTCGTGGTTTGCAGTGGGCGGCCGGTTCAGGCATTTGGCGGTTGTGCAGTGACGGATTTTAGTGTTCCTTTTGAAATGAGTCTTTGGTCGGAAGAAATTGAAATCTTGGTGAACGATAATAATTGCTGTCATGAACATCTTTGGCTGTTCACTAAGTTGTATCAGTATGGTAAGTGCGTAATTCTTTTTTAATAACAACTTGCACGCTCATTATATGATATAATTCAACCGTGACGTCATTGTGATTTTCAAATTAGTTAGGTTAATTCTTTACGATGTGTGTTTTAGCCCTCCACAACTGACATTAAACGTGCTTTCAGGCAAGGCTTTTCTGAGTGAAAGTTTCGTTTTTGTAAACAAAACTAATTAAAAAATATATTTTTACAGTTGAGTGTCAGTTCATAACTTCTCTATCAGGCTGTTAAACATGAAATGTCGCATTTTGAATTCGTCGGTGTTTCAATCGTTCAGTCACACTATTCATTTTTTGCAACAAGATGAAACAGTAACATTGTGTTGCCAGAATTTTAAGTGCATGCGTGAAAATTAAAAAGAAGCGACCCTGACTAGTGTATAGACAATTTGTTTTCACGACGATGCACGTCCTCACACTTCTCAAGCTATTGCCCAAGAGTTAAAAAGTTTTAATTTTGAAATTTTGCAACATCCTTCCTATTCTTCTGAGACCTCTCTTAGAGATTACTGCTTATTTAAGCAATTTGATCTTTTTATACGCCATGAAATATTCTGAAATAGAAAAGAGGCAATTAAAGGATTCGGACTGTTTATCACTGCAAAGTATGAACAAATTAAACGATGGAATATATGACGTAGTTAAACGTCGGAGAAGTATCAGAAATGAAAATGGATCAAAATTTGGTCTATTAAAAAAGTTTTTTAATACCTTAGTAATATTTTATTTTTTACTATTCAAGTATACGGTGCGGTATCATAACTTCATCTCTCAAAACACTCCGCTTTGAAAAAAAAGGAAGTTATGTTGCTGAACCCTGTTCGATATTTCATCTGTAGCATTTAAAACTTGACAGTCCAATATTTTTTCACTTCTGCCTACATAATGTAGCTGCCCAATATGATCCGTCACATAATTCAACGGCAAAAATTTTCATATCAGTTATAGAGATCTCAAGAAATCCATGAAGCAACGAAATCCCATTTCCATGAACCCCTTGAGTACTCCTTAAGAAATTAATTTAATAAATTTCCATAATGTATTCTGGGAACCAGAGCCTCCCAAAAAGAACGAAATCGTGTGATTGCAGCATCTAATTGGCTGTGGGAGAAGAAGAAACTTGCTTCTCAAATATTATCGTTTCGGCCCCGTTGAAAACGGTGGGTCGTTTTTAAAAGCCTCGTCGATGTCAAAAGATAGACTCCTGAGAGAGACTTTCAATTTGCAAGAGACTGAAAACTGTCACATTTTTGTTTTTTAAAGTTATGTCTTTAGCTCCACTTCATACACACGCATGCCTATTTTTGCGTCTGAAATTAAGAGTAATAATCCAATTGCAGTAAAGGATGTACATTGATGCTGTTGGGCTAATGAATGTGTTTGAAAATTATTCACAAATTGAAGGTTGTCATAAAAATATCTTTCGTGCTTTACTGGGGGATTGTGCAGATATTCATTTTCATAGTCAATTGATTCTCCTGATGTGAAACTTACCTTTGAGATGATAGAGGTAGAATCATGGCGTAAATCAATTAAACTAGAATAAAATCCCTTCTAATTTTTCATCAAAATTACAAAGATTTGATTTAAGTCACACTGACATTTCTTCTACTCCAGTTGGATCCAGAAATAAGAGGAGAACTTTTAATCAAAACATGAATAAACACTCAGCATGGTCATCTAAAGTTATCTCTCAGTAGACTTTCTGATTACTCGATACAACTAAAAAATATTTAAAGCTCGCGTTGCAATATTCTCACTAAATTTGACTTCCGACTACCGAGTATTAGCTTGAACTTGGCTAGAAAGAAATATAGTGAATTAGAAATGTATTAATGATATTTCTCAAAGCTGTGCTCATTTACAGTCCCATTAAACAATTAATTTGCTGGAACAAAACTTGCATCATTAGAGAGCTTGATGGGCATGTCTACTTTCCACATGCAATATAAAAAAGGTGATCTGAACATGAAAGCGTTAGATACAGTGATATTTGTGTGTTTCTCGTAGTAAACCAAGATGAGAGATAGGCACTGGTAATCAGAGATGGCTTCCAGAGTTTAAATAGGGATTGGGAAATGAAATCATTTTTCGTTTTTGCGGTAGAAAATGAGGATAAAAAAGGCCGGTTCTTTGCTCGAGGTAAATTGTTGACAGGACTAATTTCTCCTGTCCGACAATCTTCGTAAATAATTAGAATGTTGCTTGGTGTGCAGAGTTACCGGAGGAGCAGGGAACACGAATAGGACACACTACGCGCAAGTAATACGACCACACGCTGTGCAACAAACAGTGCAGATAACGTCTTTCAAAACAAAACAAACAAACAATCTTTATTTCCAATCAAGTACACAGTACATAAACATTTAGTACATTGGTTTTTAAATTCTTAAGGTTAACATTCTTAGAGTAAGGATGATGATGAGCTCCATGCGACGATCCTGGGATGTGTCCATGGGCGATGAGTTGAGGTCTTACCGATAAGTGCGAGCTCACGGCGTGAAACGAGAAACAGCTCGTATTCATTGCCGGGTTTCGAACCCGCACGCAGTCTTTCTGCACAAGCAGAGATCCGATACAGAACACGGGCTGCATACCACTCGACTACGGTGGCTGCCTGTCAGGAGGTCACAACAGACGTATTTGACAGGTTTGCTGGCCTAGGACATGTCCCAATAGCAAAAACTAACGTACCAGATTCCATCAAGTGAATCTCACATGCATAAGTTGAACTACACACAGTAAATGATAGGTGACGGTGTTGTATGAGGCCCAGTGATTGTACACGGGGTTGCATGCGACCCAGTGATTGGGACAATGTTGCAGGTTGCCCAAATTGCTGGGAAAAGTGCAATGTAATATTTTAATTATTCAGTTTAAATTCAATGAGTTGTTTTCACATTCAGAATAATGTCATTCAATGATAATACAACACCGTATTGTTTTGGTGCCAAACGGTATTTCTTTGGTGATACTTAGTACACTGTAATAATAAATATAGTGTGTCCCAAAAAAGATGTACTCACTCATTGACTTCCCAGCACTCGTAAATTTTGTATTCAAGCAAAAGTTTATTGATCTACATACAATCCTGAGAAGTTAAATTAGATTCAGGAAAATGAATTGTTGTAGAAGCGAATATTTTTTATCATTTAGAATTATTTAATCTGTTCTCTCATTCTTGCGTGTTCGCAAATGTTCAGTTTGCCTTCCTTCATTTTCCAAATGAAGCTGATAACGTTCAACAATGGTTTCAACAATATTTCCAAACATTTAATTTGGAATTGCAAGACATTGTATTCGAATTTTATTTTTCAAATCATCGATTGTCACTGATTTGGCAGCGTAAATCTTGTATATGAGATATCTCCACAGAAAGGAATCCATTCGCGTGAATACATTACATTACATGGAAAAAACAATACATTAGTAATCGTCTGTCAAATAGTGAGTACATATTTTTGGGACACCCTGTATATGTGGTTTCCACTTCTATATATGGCAAAAAAAATTTACTTCAATAAATCGTTTCAACGCGCAGCCTAATGCTAATGGATTTAATGCTAGTTTTTTCATTTTCAAAATGGTAATCGTACGAACACATGAACAGTGGTTTTAGGGTCGATACCAGGCTGACAGAAATTCTTACATACTACGCATGAAAGTGATCATTCGTCAGTTTTTCACACTGCGTGATATGAAAAAAGTATGACAGACTTGGCAAAGGAACTACGCGCAATCAGGGCTTTAAATGTCGGGTTTTAAAGTGAGTACATGAATATGAGCCGAAATCGAAAATGGTGTGACAGGTTGAGTTCCAGTGTAGGTGAAGTTGAGACAGAGTTGTGGGAGGGGATTTTATTAATTGACGTCGAAGTACAAGGGACTAGTTAAAAGTATAAACACAGATGAGGAGAAGGGAGCAATTGAACATTCTTATTTTCATTTTCATTCCCATTGTCTTCCACGTCCTCATCATCAACCTCAAACCAATCCTCATCTACAGACTCAATCTTCGTCTATAGACTCATCAATCCTAGACTCCAAACTCTTTCAACTTGGCCTTATTCTCTCCTGACGAGAAGAAGAATGGAGTTTTTATTGTTTTCAAATGAACACAGCATCCCCTTGGTGCAAATATAAACTGAATTTTTACTTAGTTTTCTCCCACTGATATTCATCAAAACTTCTACATTAATTTAACTGTTGAATTCATCTGTTCGACAGATGTTTCCGTCACAGTAGTATTGCACCTTGTGGCTGACATGCTGTTTCGTATCTTCATATCTGTCAAACGTAGTTTTCATTTTTTTTAAACTGACGTTATCATCTCGTTGCGGGAGAGTACCAATAAGTACCAATGCTTCCAGCAAGCCATCACGCACAATCTTACCTGCATTCTTTTAGTGCTGCAGCCATCTTCACTTTTCGAAAAATAGTCGTTCGCAGTGTTGAGTTCCGTGTACAGAACTATAATATGAGGGCTCCTACATCAGTAATGCTCTTGTTATATTACCAGTGCCTTGTTTCCATGGTCAACTGCATCATAGACAGTAAGGAAAAGGCTTTTGTCACCGAGAATTTGTTTGAGTCCAGTAAGCACAAGTGAATTCTGCTCACAATATCTAGCAGAATCTTTCCTAATACCCCAGTAATTTTGCTTCCCACAACTCATGGTTTTCTTTGTCTTCGTTACAAATCTGTGAAGCTCTTTGTTTATAATTTGTTACTGTCACCTGCTTGACAAATGTTTCCATGAAAGTGGCCTTGCTATTGTGGTTGATCAGGCCTTCATCTTTTTATTCATCCCAACAACTCATTAAAGATTTTAGAATTGTGTATGTAACAATTGTCTTTTTTATAGGTTAAGAAATTTATCAGGCTAACTTGAGCCTTCCAGCCATATTATTTTAGAGTGTTCATTTGTTTGTTCTGTAAGTTATCTAAGATCTAATGAAAGTGGGATGGGTGATCAAATTTTTTTGTCACAGAGCTTCACTCGTAAAGTACTCCCAGTATGGGTTTCTTTAATCTAACAACAATCAAAATGTAATTTCAATTCCGTTTTTAGATAATACAAAAGTATTTTAGTTATATGCACGTCACGCAAAAAATAATCATTCGCAAAAAGCTTCTTATAAGATTCTACTGTACTCGAGTGATTAGCTGCCTGAATTCTGTTTCAAGTAATTGGTTCGAGTCCTTACATAGCATTCGAATGTCTCTTACCCGTGGCGCAGGAGGCCAGGAAGACTACAGTGCAAAGAAGCATTTTCTCTGTACTGTATCACAAAGAAGCATTTTTGTGCCGCTAGAGTAGTCGACTGGCGAGCATCCTCACTTGCGATGAGGGAAGATCAGAGTTCGATTTCCGTAGCCACATTGATCTGTTTCTGCTTGATCATTGGCGGATAAAAACATGTCCAGCACGCTGTGATGCTGGACGCCCAAAGTAAGACTAAACCTTCACCACGCTCGTCGAAACACACCTACGAGCCTCTACTTCGAGTTGCTGCAATATGGAGGGGAATTATAGCTTGAAATATCATCACTTCTTGTAAAATCCCACTATATAATAATATCCAACTTGTTGCTTGCTTGCTTGCTAGGTCCGTCTCTCTGTCACGCTCTTAAGGATTTATATAGGAGGAAATTCGTCTACGAATAACAAGATGAGATATCATGAAATTTCATTCCTAAATTATGATGGCAAATGTAGTTTCTGGAATTCGACAGTCAAAATACTGTATTAGAACTTTTGATTCTGTCGTACATAAGCTATTTCGCATATTTTTTCAACTGAATTTCTTCGTAGCTGTTGAAATTTTGCGCAGAGTAAAGGCCAAATATTGGGAGAACAGGCTCCTGGTTTAATAAGAACTCAGTTTGTTGCTTGCCTGCATTGTCCATCTATCTCTCACGCTGTTAAGAAATTAGATAGGAGAAAATTTGGTTGGGGATACATGTATTGTAAGCATTGTATTGTGGATTCCAAAAGCACATCCTTCATTGTGGAAACTCCTGCGCAAGGCCTGCGCCTACTAGCGAATCAAACGTAAAATTTCAGTAGAAAACAATTTTTTTAGTGTGGGCCTACTAGTTACCCATAATCTGAAAAGGCTTGCAACGAGAGTTGAAAACCGTACGCATCTGTAATGAGTACTTGAGTGAAATACAAGTTCTTGCCTCTTCTTTTCTTTTCTAAAGAGAGCCATTGGTATTTAATTTTCTATAAACAAACAAAAAGTATTTTAAAAGGGTAACTAACCGTAATCATTAAACAAAAGAGCTTATAAATAGAATTTGTATGTATCTAATAGAGTTGATGCATACAATGTGTTGCACTGTTGGGTATTAAAATGAATAACTTCAAGTACTTGTACACACATTCTACAGTAAATGGTGTACGTGATAGTTATTTTACGGTTGAACTACGGTTCAGCAAACTAGGAAAATAAAGAGGAATTATAAAAGAAGAAAAGAAAAACAAAAAACATTTCTATCAAAGCTGATGCATGAATCGTCATGAAGGTTTTTAAAGCTTAACTTATAGAAGGTTGACATGGAAAAGTTTTTAAAGACGATGTCAGAGAAGCAATCATTTTCGTTTAGGAAGCACAACCTATAATGTGAAGCAAATTGTACTTGCTTACAAAATATACTAGGAAATCCTTTACTCGCCTGTACCTGTGGCACTGAGCCTGACTATTTCAGGTTTCTTACTCGCAAAATAGGAATTCAGTCACAAAATTTGATATGATATTGTAATTCATTAAAAGTTCTATTAACCAAGTAAACTAACAAATAAATGTTTTTATTGTAAAAATAATTAAAAAACGATCATAGCAGCCTTAAGTTTTTACGAGCAAGATATGTTCTATATGTTGTACCCATAAAATCATACATCATCGGAAGTTTAAGAATGCAGTTTTTTTACGGAACATCACCCGACGTGAGCAAATGAGCGATGTAATTCAACAACAGTGGAAACCAATGTTATTAAAAATAACAAGCAGTTTCTTCAAGTTATTAATATTATGTGTTTATACACTGCACAACTTCGTCTCGATGTCGCCAAATCTAGATTACCGTTTAACTCATGAGTGTTTCACGATGAGCCCCAAAAAATGAATTTCTTGACAGTAACTGCAACGTTGCAATACAATTCAGCATTGTTCAAGTATTTTACCTTCTGATAAATAAATTACAGATTTTAAGCAAGTAGCTGTTTCTCTGAGTTGTAAGGACATCCAATTAAATTGTTCTACTTTTAGAAAGATCGCTTTTAATTTTTATTTTTACTTCCACCTACTACTTTTTTCTGAAAATTTACTGCATTTAAAACCTCTGTAAAATACTTGATAATACAATTTTTGTAACAATGTTCATTTTGAGGCGGCACTGTATTTATTTATCATTTAAAATTTCCCAGAACGTTTTTGATAATTGAATATATTTATTCACTCCTCAGGTCTATCATTTTAAGAACTTAAATACTTGGTAAAAATTTATTCTGAAGCATTTAAATTCTAAAAATGGCATTTCCTTTCCTTGAAATTCTGAAATATATTTTCTACCTGCACCATTAGCATGACAGTACGACCATATCTACGATACGAACCATGCAGAATATTTATTGGCTTCTCTGGATGAGTATTCTTTCAACATTATCATGAATATTCTATTACACAAAAAATAAGGCTCTTTATCTTTTTCATCTCTCCCTATCCCCATGATCCCCACAGGCTGCCTCCTAGTTTGGGTTTCACGCTAGCCAGAAATCTTCCCCGCGGTTGGACTATGTAGGTCGACTTTCGATCCCGCTCCGTACCCTGTAGCGTGACTTTTTTTCTCATGTATGCGGTACTTTGAACATTTGGAAAAGCGGTTTGAATATCGGTAAATGTGCGAGAACATTCTGCACAATGCATGTGCTGGCAAGAAAAAAAGACTATGGAGTGAGTGAGCTGTAGTGTATTATTACACTGTATGAAAATCTTGATACGAATATATAAAATCACGCTGTGGGCTAAGTAATTCAACAGAAAGTTGATTTAGCCGTTACTTTTTTCTAAATATAAACCAAAAAGATGCTCTAATATTTGTTAATATCGAAAAGCGTACCAGAAAATTGATAAGAAATCAAGTTAGGAAATATTTCAGTATAATAAGCCCGTTCGATGCGCTCTGGTGATAATTATACTGTGATATACTCGTCATCCTTACTGTGCTGCTGAACACATATAAGGACTCGGACATAGTAATGTCGTGACTGAGTATTTCAGGAAATATTTTCAGCGTATTTGCAAAGGTGTAGAAAGTGCCATATCTAAAACAACCGCTTGTTTTTATTCATATATACTGTCAGTTTTTTTCATCCAAAGCATTGAATACGGTACATATCCGAGCTTCGTTTTGAGCTGACAACATTCTTGCCTCCGTTGAGTGCGAAAATGAAACTGCATTAAATCACAAATAAATTCTATAAAAACACGCAATAAACGTTATTGAACTTGTGTGAAAATTAATTTTAATCGCAGTTTTCAACCATATTCAAATTGTTGTTTGAGGTAATTACACTTTGAGTGATGGCAAATTACAATTTATTAGAAACTTTATAATATACGCACGCAAACGTCCTCATAGTTTTGCTGTTTATTAAAATAAAATAATTGAACATTTCATTCCATGTACCACTATTATCTCATCTACACTGACATTTTTGTCTTATACGCACTTCAATTAGTACTGTTAAATCTCTACGATATCATTTTCTGACTAAGTGAACATAGCGGTACTGCAGACTTTCGAAAATGAAGAAAATTGAGAAATAGCATTCAGTAAATTTAATTTAGTTCAGCTTGCAAATGCTTCAACGAGAAAAGAATCTTTCAATGTGAAGAGGACGGTATTTCTTACCAGTTAAGTATGGGGATAAATTGCAAAACACTGGTTAGGTCACATTAAAATGAAATGTTACTAATGTGATTTACTTGAAAAACTGGCAAAAAAAGAACAAATTCTTGTATTGAAGTTATGACAGTTAAATTGATTGAACTTTGTACATTTCAGGATTAATTAAATTTACATCTAAAGATTCTGAATATTTTTTTAAACAAGGATGTACTCTGATTTAGCGGTAACAAAACTTAATCGACCACTCACACCTCTAAATTTCTATCGAAGTACATGTGTAAAAGTTTCTCCGTTTTTCCAACCCGAAAATATTAAGATAATATTACGTTCAATAACTTAAATGAACAACAAGAAATGAGCTGTCAATATTTCACATCATCGAACGAAAATTTTTAATAATCTAAGCTTCTCGTTTGATATACATCAATTATTGTCAGTTTATCAGGCAACAGACTATCAGGTCTTATATACTCGTACATATATAAAAAAACGATGTTCAACTTTTAGATTATTCAATCCCTGTGTGTACACAGACTTTTTTGATTAGGATAAGGCGATGAATAAAAATAAAACACGTACTAAATGATTAATAAGATACCAGTTTATTACTGAAGAAACAACAACATAATTGGCAAAACTAAGGACATGAACTATCCTCTGGAAGTCGATAATTGCAGGATCATGGAAGTCACTGGCATTCTCCGCCAATACACCAATGGAACTATTTGTGCTTGATTGATTGAAAATGACATTGCAAGCTCTTTGATGTGCCTTCCTACAATCGGTTCACTGATGAATGACTTTACCATCCTTGACATGAAACGTTGGCTTGTGGAACTGGTTCTGCTCGGCGCGACTGGATTGTAAACAGGTGGCAACTGCATGACGTCTGAACTCCAGGTAAGCAATATCCCGACCTCAGTCAGTGTGACTTAAACGTTGTGTGGTGGAGGATGTAGTGCTATAGCGTAAGTTTACTTCGACTCTCCGAGTGTTTGTGGAATGCAGTTCATTGCTTCTATAAACACAGATCATGTCACTTGTTTCTAAAAGAGTTCATGAATATAGTATAGGCATCAACATGTGCATCTTATATTTTTAGCTGATGAATTGAAATTTGTATAGGTTGATGTGCAAAGGAGAAAATCTCCGACTTATCGGGAAGAATTCCAGGTGCCTGAAGTCATTCTGTCCTGCGTGTGAGCTTCTCTGTACGTGTTGTGCCTCCAGGAACAATTCGAGAACAGTCGCAGTTATTAATCATTCGACTTTCTCATTAGCACTCTTAACTAATGTGGATTTATGGACATAAGTTCCAGTTGATAAACGTTCCAAATTTACCTTACTGTGAGTGTTGAAGGGTCTATTCGTTTCCGCGTTGCATGTGGTGCTACGTGACAGGTGTGTGGCTGTGGCGAGTACTGGCTTCATTAGAATTAGTCCAGTCTTAATAACTGCTTTGGTATTCATATCATGTTAGGTTATTTTTGAAATGTGTAACACTTAAAGGACTTTTGCTATGAATAATAAATAATATGGATTATATTTATTATTAATGACGAGTGAAGTTTGTTTGCATAGCATTCGATCTCGGGAAGCAAAGTGAAGCGTGTGAAGTTTCTTGTTGCTCCGAATAGTGTGTGTCTGAGATTCAGGGAGTCTGGCAAAATGTTTATTGCGACTACCAATTCAGAAATTTTTGATCTTTCATGTATAATTCTTGAGAAATCTTAAAATATTTCCGATCAAGTCGAGGTTCGGAAGGCGAAAGTACCTCCATGTATGATCAGAACATAATTTTCTAGTTGAAGGACTTGTAAGTTTTCGATTTTATGTCCACCACTAGTGTCATTCTTGAAGATCCTCATCTAAAAGTGGTTAGTTCTATGAAGAAATTTATAGATTGCTGAGAGCTGTCCGACTGCTCTATTTTTTTTACCCAGTGGAGGATAAAAATCAGTAAGCATGCAAGCAAGTAAAGTGCAATGGAACTTTACTTGCTTGCATGCTTACTGATTTTTATCCTTCACTGGGGAGTATCCTCAGTTCTGTGTCAACGTCCATCGACAATAGTATTGTAGGTATAGTGGCCAGACCAATTTAGGAGTATAGCTCGAATTTATTTCTTTTTTTAAAGTCTCGGTTGGTAGTTCCTGACCCCTACGCTGATGTATCTTAGGTTGCAAAAGTGCTGGAAACCGAAATGCTGCACTCTAATTCCTATGTTTGTCTTTCCCACAACTTCAACTAAAATTTCAGTAATCGGTATTGGCACGAAAATTTAAACTAACATTACAAGAAATTGAATATAGCATATCCAAATATATAATCACCCATCTCAATGGGATTTTTATACTGTTTCTACCAAATGTTTAGAAACTAGTTTTATTTTAATGATACGAATCTTGTAACGCTGGCTCATTTCCTTGACCTCCCTCCATAGCTTTTGGTGACATTACATCAAAGTAAAAAAACTCAAAACAGACTACTGGATGAATCGCTCAGCCTGCGGGAAAAATTGAATCTTGCTTTAACACGTTGACTCCGATTGCCTAATTGGTGTAAAACTTCACTTTGTACGCATAGTCACTAGAAGGATCTGAAAAAATTACAGAACCTAACCTGAGTGGTACACATACGTACCACTTCGGAGTCAACGTGTTAAGACGTTTGACCACGTAGGTGATGTATTGTGGTTTTACCCGCTTGGACACCAGAGGCACATATAATGATTGTCAGGAGCATAGGAGAATATGATCAGATGCCCCTACACGTAAATATCATTTCAAAGACGTGGAAGGTGTATTCCTGTATCGCTGTCCACGTATTTCTATGATACGTATTTTTTTAACTTCCACAATAAATTTTCATGCGCTAAAAGCATTATCTCGTAGTGTTACCTGCTAATTTGAGATAGACTGACTCTAACTGTCATGACGATCGGATTCCTTGCCTAACTATCCACCACCTGACAGCATTGTACCATGCTACTAATTACTTATATAGGGAAGACTGTCTTAAGATTGGTTCTTCTGCCTCACCCCGCCGAATATATTGTGAATTCCTCCCAGTTTATTGAAGAAAGCCTCTATCCTGCATTACGTGCTGTCTTTCTAAGATAAATTAACTAATATAATTATAAGCCCTCACGATGGTGCCGATAAAGAGGGAAAGCTCTGAACTTGGTTTTTTGGCCTAAGAAAAATGGCACTGTAAGAATATTTTTCAGGATTTCAATTCTAGAGTAATCAGCTCGAAAAAAGCTTGCCAGATTTCCGTACAAAATTTTACAGTTTGTACACCAAAATTTAGTAATTTACCTCCTCTATAAGTATCAATTTTTTAATATTTACATCTACTGGTCCGACGCGTCTGCTGTAAAAACTATACTAATAATAGTTACAATCCTATTGCTCCAGTAGACGTTAAACTGTAATGGTACTGTATCGCAGTAACTTGTCATATTATTCATTACTATGGATGTTTTCCCATGGAACTTTTGTTCCCACGCGCCCAAATGTTTCCGCCGCAATGTTCTTACTTGAAAATTCGTTGCACTGCGTAGAAGTGTCGCATTCATTTGCCGGGAGTTGTTTCGAGGAAAAAACGTAAAAACAAATGGTTCAAAACAGTACGTGCTGCACCCTGCAGTGGCTGCAACTGCACTGAGACTTAACTCATTTCCCTACGAAGTGACCCTCAGATGGGCCACTTAGGTGTGGTTCTGAAATTTTTTTCAGAGCTGTCAGGTGACTGTGTACAAAGGAAAAATTTACACCGACTTGGCAATCGCATAAAATTTGGTAAGTTTTCCATGTTCTAGTGCAGCAGCGGTTGTTTTACCCACTAGGTTCCAGAGTTCTTGGCCTCGACCTGTGTGCATTGCGCAAAGAATTAAGCGTTAAGATTATTCGCGCACTAGCGAAATGTTTCATGTGTAATTAAACGTTTAAGATGTGTAGCAAGGCCACCGGAGTGAATAATTTCGCTGTCGCATTAAGCAGTTCTTTGATGATGAGCTCAGTACGTACAGCTTGGTGTGAATGTTTGGATTGAGTATTTCTAGGCAAGCTTGGTTGGACATCGAAATTCACGTTTTGCATCCGTGCCACGAGTTTAGGCGAAAGATAATCATGAAATTTGCAGCATCTTTGGGTATTTAGTTTACAAAAAATATACTAGAATTATCCGTCTGCATGATAAATAATAAAACCTGACATCCTCCCCTCCACTACCAGGTGGGTAGTCGCTGTCTGAAAGGAATATCTTGCTTTCAGATGGAGCTGCTCCGCAATTCTCGTGCTCCCACTGTCTAGCTGATGATTGATCATATTAGAGCGTATAGATTAAGCGCCTTCTAAGATTTAAGGTCTTTCGAACAGTTAAGCGATCTCAAGCAATTCACGTGTGTTGTTCTGACAGCAGTCACATGCACAATACAGTGATGGTCACACGCACAGTATGTATAGTGAAGCAGTCACACGCACAGTT
>VCRD01001179.1:79772-102377 GCA_006783055.1 Trinorchestia longiramus | reverse complement strand
AACTTTCAACTGGACACATGCTCGCATCAGTCTTAGTCGCAAGTCATGTCAATTAGTACGACTCCTATCAACTGTTCAATTTTGTGATATTTTGATGTTTCTGGTCGAGATTTTCTGAAATTTTGGCGTCAGGTTGCATCGCTGATTATCATAGATTTTTTTAGTAGTTTCCAATTTTATATCATTCCAGGATATTTTTGATAGATGCGGCACCCATGCATGCACATTAGTATACAAGTTTCTTTACAGTCAAAGTTCTTTCTGCAAGACCTTGAATACTTTACTCTGTAATCATGTGTCGAATGAGCGTGATCGTGCCAGAAATATTTTATAAGACTGTTGCAGTCTTTTTTATATTTTTCCACGATAATTTCTAAGATTCTCATGCAACCACTATTGGGAGTATTTTTGCAGTTTTCTGTGGTAAAACTATTTGTAAAATAAAGTTTTAACGATGAAAAACTTTGTGCTAACGAAAGTTAATACATGTCCGCATGAACACGCTTGACTTAGCGTTGTACCTCAACGAGTAAGAGAAGGTAAAGGAACGTCAACGAGAAGCTCCAAGGAAAACTGTATACCTCTGTAGCTTAAATTTGATTTTACTTCCACGTTTTGGAGCATTAATATATTGTACATTTTTTAATTCAATAACGTTAATAACTGCATATTATTTTTTAACTTGACTCGTTATGATGCGATTTTGTAATCCTTTTTTAACTTAAGTTTTCAGTGAACGATTTCAATTCTTAGCCTTTTGTGAACTCACGTAGTGTGAAATTTGTGTATATCAATTCCAAAAACATTAATGATTTACACTGATATACATCAATTCACCATACAGAGATAATGAAAGTAATCAATACTGGAAGAAATCGTTCCTATTAACAAGGTTCCAAAAAAGTTGTCTATATCGATTCCAAATAACGTATTTTTAACCGATACTGATGCTCCAAAGAATGGTCCATGCAGGTATTTTAAATTGTTCATCTTCTAATACCTATGCAGTTTTTACTACAGTTAAGCCTATGACTTCGACTTGGATTGTGCAGTCAAATCTTGTTCTTTTACTACCATATTGAGTTTAAGTTATGAACTTTGTACTAATAATGTTTAGTTTTTAATAAAACTCTGAATATCCGAAAAGAATAACTCTGCATTTAATGAAGTAATTAGACGAACTTAGTGAAGCAAGAGAAAATTCCATGAACAAGAGTAGGCAACTCTGTTTAATTTGACATTCATCTGAGCTATGAGCGCAGGAGTTATCGTACGCGGTGTTGCGTGGGCCCTCAATGTGTCCATAATTGGGCTGATTGCCTTGAGAAAAGGTCTGGAAGTGGAGGGCTGATAGTTATTTTTAATCCCAGCTGTGCTAAGGCACGTGTCGAGGCGCACGCGAGTGTCGAGGCGCACGCGAGTGTCGAGGCGCGCGCGAGTGTCGAGGCGCACGCGAGTGTCGAGGCGCACGCGAGTGTCGAGGCGCACGCGAGTGTCGAGGCGCACGCGAGTGTCGAGGCGCACGCGAGTGACAAGGCGCACGAATGGCGGCTCGTTAAGGTGTCACATTTTGACGTATGCAATTTGACGCAAAGGCCCATATATTTTGGGACTCGGGAGGCCAGCTTTGCATTTCTAAGATGTAGTCCAAAAGCCAGTCTAAAATAGAGAAGCTGAATTTTTCTACTTAGTATTTAAACTTTAGAGGTGCGCGAATGTACTCCAAAGCTGAGAGTACTAGTATTTGGACTTCAGGGCCATAAGAATTTACTCCAAACTGGGTGTGCTCGGTTCTCCTACTTGGAAACTCTGAAAATCATTCCAGAGCTTACGCAGCCTCCTGACGAGTACCTTGAGATGTCACTGTTCCGGCCTTCAGTTCAGGGCAGGTGCCGTTCCTAGGTTCAGGGCAAGTGCCGGTCCTAGGTTCAGGGCAAGTGCCGGTCCTAGGTTCAGGGCAAGTGCCTGTCCTAGATTCAGGGCAAGTGCCTGTCCTAAATTCAGGGCAAGTGCCTGTCCTAGATTCAGGGCAAGTGCCTGTCCTAGGTTCAGGGCAAGTGCCGGTCCTAGGTTCAGGGTAAGGGCTGACCCTGAGCTCATGGCAGTTGTAGACCCAGAGCTTTGAGCAAGTGTGCAGACCCAAAGCTTTGAGCAAGTACAGACCTCATGCTCTAAGAGAAGGCAGACTCAAAAGAGCAATATCCTCTCCATGAATATGCCGTGAGTGAAGAAAGATCGGGCACCGCCGCCTTAGGAGCAGCGGTGTGGCGATTGCTGGAGCTGCTCTGCGGGGACGGCGGTCGCTAGAGAAAGCCTGGACTCGCGCGAGCGCTAAGCTCGGAACGCTTCAGTGAGACGCTCCCCATTGTTGACCAGTCCAGAGATGCTAAAGCATTTCCGTTACAACCGCTAGCGAATGATTCTTGGATATTTTAATACTTTGTATTTGAATTTTAAGCCATTTGTTTAGCAAGTTTCGAGTATTTATCCTTTTAACTATGGATTATTCAGTTTTGAATTATGAATAATGAATAATATCACTTGTAATTAAAATCTAAGGTGTTGAAATGAGTGTGAAAAGTGCGTACTGGTATTTCAAGTCCTCTATCGTTATGCAAGAATGAAACTTTGTGTAGCTGATCTGAGACTTTCTTCCCTTCTCTCTGAAATGGAACTACAGAATAGAATTTTTTAAGAATCTCGCAAAATTTCTCGAGGAAGCAGGGTTTAGGAAATCGTTTTATTCAGCATGCAAGTTATACAGCTGGCTTTGAGAGTTTACCTTTTTCCCTTAAAAATTAAGTTTTTATACATTTTTCAGAAGGAGTTAATGTTAATCTATGAGCATTAAAAATTTATGTGTAATCCTTCAGCTCTTTAGTTAGGGCTCGGACGAAATAATACTCTTGAAAGCACCAGCACAAAAAATGTTGGTGTTTTGAGTGGGTATAAAAAGGTTATGCGAGTATGCAGTGCCGCGATTTCAGGTAGAGGTAATCAAAGATATCTTGATTAATGATAGCAGCAAACATTTTGATGAAGCAGAGGTCCTTAACTAATATATTTAATCAGCTTACGCGTAATTCAAAATATAAATAGTCGTTTCTCTCAATAACGTTTTGCCATGACCTGCAAGCGGTAATTATCAGCTGTCATGACTATTCTATGTCGTTTGATGTGACCATGCGCCGTAGAGATGTAAAAGTACTATTATTTTTTAACTGATACCCAATGCTATGAAAATTTCGGTACCAATATCCACTCTTATGCTCTCTCCTGTACTAAACGGCATCTTAAAAAATCAAGAGATGTGATGGCCTCATAACTTGTTCCTTTGACGTGATTTCTTCTAAGTTTCATGTACAACTGAACTGTATGATACAACGACTAATTTTTTTCATCTCTGGGAAAATTTCAGTGTCAGTAAGACCACGAAAGCATAATAAATAATCGTGTAAAATGTGCCTCCATAATAATCCATCGGATTCAACCTAAAAATAAAAAAGTAAGCATGCCTACATATTATATTTTGGACTTCATTCAGATAAATTTTGTGTAAAACATTCCGAACAATTTAGCGGCCATAGCCGTTGCTACTTATGAGTCAACAATGGAAAATGTGTTTTTCCCCTTTTTTAAATGTCATTTATTTATTGTTCGCAGGAGTGCATGTAGCTTCAGTATATTGATCTCTTCCCTGTTGACGAGACACGACGAACATTGTACTCGTAAAGCCTGCTCAGGTTCAACGCTGCCGAGCTCTATGCAGCAAAGTTCTTCTCGTAGAAAAAAAATCCTCTTGGATAGAAAAAGTTGGCGACCACAATCCGTGGGAGAAAGTGGCCTGGCGATTGTAGCCTGGCTGTGAGTTAGGTGCAACTAGGACCCTCATGCTCCCTGGCTGGGACTAACTTATTGTGTTTATTTACTGGGACTAGTTTAGTGTTTCGTAGCCACGACTTACTTGATATTCCTTACACGCACGTGTTAGCAGAACTTGTTATTTGCTGCACGTGTTAGCAGAACTTGTTATTTGCTGCACGTGTTAGCAGAACTTGTTATTTGCTGCACGTGTGTCAGCAGTACTTGTTAGTTGTACGTGTGTCAGCAGTGCTTGTTAGATGCAGCACGTGTGTCAGCAGTGCTTGTTAGATGCAGCAAGTGTCAGCAGTGCTTGTTAGATGCAGCACGTGTGTCAAGTGCTTAGTTGCAGCACGTGTGTCAGCAGTGCTTGTTATTTGCAGCACGTGTGTCAGCAGTGCTTGTTATTTTGCAGCACGTGTGTCAGCAGTGCTTGTTATTTGCAGCACGTGTCTCAGCGCGAGTATCAGTGGTGCAACTTGAATTATTGCATTTGATGATCTCTGCCATCGCCTCTCACTAAAGAGGCCACGTCAAGTTCTTCACAGCCTGAGTTCAGTGGTCTGTTGTGTGCTAGAATTACCTACTCGTGTTGTGGAGCAGAGCTCGCTCCTACTTTTGAGCGATTAATAATACAGTGGTAGAAATAATGACACTCTACATTTTTGCTAATAACTTTGTAAATATTGATTGAAATACAATAAATTTTTGCCTTAGGTAAGGAATAAAACATGAAGTGTACATTCAAATTTTATATTACGGTATGGTTTTTCTGCAGTTATTACAAAAATACTTTTCACAGTAACAAAATTCGATGGAAACAAAGATAAGATACCCTGCCCTAAATAACATTTTCATGGAAACTATGAATGTTGTATACCAAAAAATCAAAACGACTAGTATTTAGAAGTATCTTCTTTCCATTGCAAAACATCTAGACAACGATCATTCATACATTTCACTAAATTCCTATGAATTTACTGGGAAATATTTCCCTAGCACTCCTGGACAACATGCCAAAGCTCCTGGTTGTTTTCAAATCGTCTGCCATCGGCGTAAACTTGTCTAGCCAGTATAGCCCATCGGTTTCCTAAAGGATTTGTATCTGGCGACTTAGCTGGCCAACTCAAAATGCGGATATTGTGACCATTAAGCCACTCTCTTGTGTGCTTAAAGTGCGTTAAAGCGTTATGACTGTCCTAATATTTATGCAAGCTGACTGAAGGAAGGTGCATGGATCATGAGATAAAAAACCATTGTCGTCTTCCATGGAAGTGGCAAATCAACGTGTGATACCTCAACAGCAACGAGCATAGGCATGAGGAGAACGTTGCACACCGAAAGCAAGATAGCGAATCAGTTTCATCTGGAAGCAAATGTGATGAGCATCAAATTCTTAATGAAAGACACGCACGTTTTGAAGCGTTCGGTCAAGGAAAAACTGGTGTTGTTCGACGCAGAAGTTCCCCAGCAAGCTCGGGGAAGCACTTAAAGCGATTTCTCGGTGACCCATACGTCTTTCAGGTGAAAATTTAAAGTAACACAATCGTACCTCAAACAGGAAGCCACTTGTGTCTGCAAAAACCGGGAAAAACTGTTCATCAAGAATCATCGAAACTGGACAGTTTGGGACTGGAAACGTGTCAGATGGTTGGGTGAATCGAGGTTATCACTTTCAAAGTGATGTGTGGTGACGAAAGGGTGACGAGAGTCTCAAAAAGCAATGACCCCGAGTGAAGTTCTTGCCGTGATCTGTTGATACGCTGGTTTGATACGCTGACGATAGGAGACTGGTTTGAACTGATTCCATAGGCTGGAAAGTCGCATGTTTCTTTTCTTGTGTTAGGACGGAAATCACACTTCGTGGCTTTCATTGAACAAAACGTCGTGAGAAAGAGACGGTCTGCAACAGCTGGATTGACACCATGACGTTTCATATAACACCTATGTCGTCATGACAGACCAGCATGCAATGTTTCTTCTGGGAAATGGTCAATATAAAAAAATATCCTGTACTGGTGCTGTCCACCAACAATGAATGCGGGTAGTTACAGAGTGCAAGGGGTAACGCCGAAATAATTAGAGCACTTACTGTTTTATATTCAACTTTTTTGTTAAGACATGCTCTTGATACATACATGTAATGCATAGTATGTAGACCGGTCGGCAAACTCGTTAGTGTGTACAGTTCGGTCCCTTGTACTTGCTGAACGATTTAGCTTTCAAAGTATTATAGTTGAACATAGCGACACGAATTAGAGGCCTCTTTTTCTATTAAGTCACATATTCCTTTTTTAGAACTGCTTTTCGTGTGTACAAAAAGAAATTGATTACGCATATCATTTGTAACACGACTCTCAATTGCCGATTCATCGATCTGAGCTGCTGTGAACATACGTTTTATTTGGCAAGGGCTGTCAAATTGCTTTCGATTTTATCACAAATCAAGTATTACATGGTTTTTACGCTTTATATTGATACGATAATTGTTAATTTTTTATTTCGTACTTTAGAGAGGTGTGTTAATTTTTTCTTCCAAGTTGCTTTTTGATATGGAAGTGTGAATGGTAATTGTTTCCTTTTAACTGTTATTTATCAACTAATGCTACACTTTTTTTCAGGTAAAGTGACATAATATCATGATCACTAGTCACAAATTGAACAAATTTTTAAATTTTATTGAATTTCGGTAATTGTTTTTCATGTAAGATATAAGACTTGGATTATCAATCAATTAGACAGTTTCTAGACCTGATCGTTTTCGTTGTATCTCATGAAAAATTGCATTGTCATCATCAAAACTTGTGGACACGGAGTGAACCTAGAGCTTGAGCCCACAGTCTTGTGTCTCTGAAGGACTTCGTTGAATGCAACACTAATCGAAGAAGGCGCGTCGGTTTCTTCAATAGATTTTTTATTCGCTTCCCAGAACACAGATCCGCTTCTTTCTTTTCCAAGTCTTCCTTCCCGTAAGCGCAACTATTGACGTAGCTTTCCGTTTCTTCTTTTCTCTCAAACCGTTAGGTGATCGTGCAAGTCTGTCGTATAGGCAGCAGTTGGTTGGGTTTGTTTGCATGTCTTCTCTCCGAGCATTTTGATTTGGTGTCAGTACATTTCTACCCAAAATACGAGAACCTTTTCGATTCTTAAAACTTTTTGTATATAATTATGGTCTGCTGATTAAAAATGTTATACACTTCATAATACTCCACTCCATTTGCCCTTAACTTTTGTGCTCTAGTTCTTTTAATTTATACCTAACATCCTTTTCTTCACCGATACATTCATCTCCCTGTACTGCGCAAGATATTCTGTCGCGTTATTTTCTCGAAGTCGCGTCTCGTAGAATAACTACTTATCCCCACCTCTTTGACCCTCCTCACCTGTCTGAGCTTCCCCACTTGTCTGAACCTCCTATCCAATGACAACCATGGAGAAGGGTCATCCAATGTCCCCCAGCTCACCCCAGGGTCGCTTCACCCGCCACGCCCGTGCAGTGGGTGTGTTGTGGTGTGTGTTCACCCTCTGCTTCACTATTATCGTTGCCGTGGTGTTCATCCAACCCCACTGGGTGGGCGCCGCAAGCAACAGTGGGCCAGGTGTGTATGCCTTCTGAATTTGCTGCGATTAGTCTTGTAGCCAGATTTATTATTTTAATTATACACCTGGCTTTGCACACAAGTAATTACAACATAAGCATGTTGCTAGTTTATCAAAAGTATATCTGTTGAGGTTTCCGCTCGCTATACTTATACTTCATAAAAGCGTTATACACATTTTAATCTTAGTAGAAAATTTTAAGTTAGCAAATTATTCAATGTTGGACGTTTCTGGTCAGAGTGGTTTTTCATTAAAGTTTCTTCTTATTGTAGAACCTTACGAAATGGGGCACATAATTTGCGATATATATGATTGATGATTTTAATGCAAGTTATTGGGATTTGGAATTTTAAAATTAATGTTAAAATGATTTGTCTTATCTTCGTATGGTAGAATATTTTAACGATACTTCCTTCGTGCTAACCACGTTCATGTTAATAGCGGCTATACAAACTTGACATGTTATTCCGTACTCGAATTTGATATGCACATTAACTAAGTTAAGCGTATGTGTTGTGTACTTCAGTGAACGATGTTTGTACATCATGGAGGCCTGGCATTTTAGCAAGTTTCCTATCCGTCACCTGCTAGTGTGTATTAAATTCTCAAATTTTGTTGCTGGCAGTACAACTAACACAGCGCAATGTTTACGCTCGCACTCGCGCGCACAGTTGTGATGAAATCCTGACCTTCACTCGAGATGTCAACTCATGTCAAGCAAAAACGATCCTTTTTTGTTTTCTTCAATAACCTTGTACAGAAGCCACCGCTCTGCAACGCGGCTGTCATGTCTAGTATCGGTAATCAGAATAAATCTTGTACTAAAGTAGTCGCTCTGATTACTTACGACCTCATCCAACTAGTAGGGTCCGGTACTGTCAAGAACGACAAATTAGCTGTACTTGTACTTCCTCGTCCGCTTAATTGTAGAGGTCAGTAATCACGTAGTAGGGGAATGTCTTTCAATCGTGAGCTTTTGTTCCTGTCTATATGTAAACTTCTTCAGAAAGGCGGCGGCGTTTACTGGCAAATAAAATAAATCCCTAAATCACGTAAATTGGTTAAAGTGGGGGTGTACTAGTATAAATATATATCAACTATTTAATTAATTTCAGCACCTATATTTTTATGTCATACAAAGGCTTCCTGCCCAATCCATGTGGTTCTAGTGCATGGAATTTTATACTGGTCAGTTCTTCTTACATTACTATAATAAACTGCATTTCTTCTTTGTTTTTGACCAAATAACTTGCTGAATAGCCTTGCACGCAGCCTGTGACGTGGTCACACTGCTAGGACTGAGGTGGGAATCACACACGTCTGTTGTAAGAGCATACGACCCGTGTACTGCGCGTGCATTAGGAAACTGTTGCGCGTTACAGCGGACGACTTCACACAATGAGGCTTTGTTAAGTAAAGTCTAGTAAGCACTGAGCCTTGTGGCGCAATCTGCCTTCAATGCATGTCTTTCCAGCGCCCTAGTGAGGAATGGGGCCGGAAATGTTCAATATACTAGTGAAATAGCTACTAAATTGTAAAAACTATGACATGAATGGAAATGAACGGACATAAACGGACACAGCGAACAGCGCAGATACACAGAAAAAGTGGCATAAACGCACCGATACTGACCCATGCGCTGGCCCATGCGCATACTGGTACGCTGATTAATACTCTGGTGAATAATTCGACTGGCCGACAAGTTGACAGATGATCTTGTAAGGATTCTTACTGGTACAAAAGTATTCATTGTGTATGTCAGCATTGAAGTTCCGACTCAGACTTGATATTTCGATTACAGTGATATTTATAATTCTTGAAATTCTCAGGCCTTAATGAAAAACTGACTTCGTTTTTTTGCCAGGTCACATTGGTCTCTGGCGCTGGTGCTCGACCGTGTCGTTGGACAGAGGCAGTTCACCGGACGACGTCATCTGCGCTGGAGAATTACAGGACATCGTTGACTTCTCCGGTGCTCACGCTGCTGAAGGTACCGATGACAACACCGCACGGAGGATCGGTGTCGTCAACAGTACGCCTTTCAAGGCGGCGTCGGTGAGTGTTGTCTTCATCTAACTTTTGGGAAACCAGGATGTGTTTTAAGTGCTATGCCAGGCTTGTGGCGTCCGTACGTTAGAAGATATGTAGATGCTTGATAACAGAGGACCGTCTGAATGAAAATTGGTAAGGAGACCGTTGTGAGACTTTAAAGCCATGCAAGCCGGTGAATGTTGAGAAATAGGGGATGTGTTCTGATGAGCTGCACGAAACCCACGAGGCCTAAATGGATTCTCTAATTAATTGCTGCTGATACTTCATAGTTTCTGAATCTTCGTGTCGAAAATTTTGATTGTGAATGCTATATTCTTAAAACAAGTGAAGTGTAGGAAGCAATTAAGTGCACTGCCGAACCGTAAAATAGAACGCTAGTTTTTCTCTAAGTCCGTGTTTCTATTGCATAAATTTTATTTGCCCACTACTTCCTCTGAGCAAAAATTATGCAAAGAGAGTCAACATATCGATGAAGTTGTATAGCCCGGAACTGTGATCTATGAACATAATGATATTATACAATTAAATAAATGTCTCGTAAGTTACCTAATATAAATACTTACAAAAAATAAAAATAGTTACAGAAGTTACCTAATTATAAATATAGCACATAAAGATACACTTTCGACCAAGAGAATGTCATATTTTTTGGGTAGTATTTACTTTCTGATTGAATTTCCTTTCTTGCAACCTAATGGTGTCTCTGAGCTAGTTGAAATAGGCCTCTTCTTTTCAACAATATCCATCAATATTTAATGAACTGTTCACATAAAACAATACAATAGAAGAATATAAATAATTAATTCCTTTTAAGTTGTTATTTTCTCATTCAATGCTTTGATTTACAACTAGATATGTTTGAATTTCATGAGAATTTCCCACTCATTTCTCTTAACATTCCATTGTGACAACTGAAGTTCCGTTGCTCGCCTCCCCCTTCGCTTCCTCATGTTAGTTTAAGAGACAAAACAAATTAGACTCCTTCCAACAAAATTCCTTTAAGATTGGGAAACTTTTATAGAAAACTTTGCGTCATGCACCATAAATAATCACTTGACTTAATCTGTACAAAAATTGCGCTGTTGTGTACGTTAATTTTTTGCTCTTCTCAAGCGGAGCAGGATTGCAATTTTTATCCTTTAACACGTTGCCTCCGATTGCCTGACTGGTGTAAATCTTCACTTTGTACGCATCACTTGTGAATGCGTGATAAAAATATAAAATAGAAATGCCTGTAAAATTTACTTTTTCAAGAACATCTCGGAATCAAGCTTTATTATCTTGGCTGTTATTTTGTGAAAGATTACCGTCGTCAGTGTTTGCAAATGGACAATCGAAATTGTTTGAGAAGTAATTGAGGAAAAAATTAAAAATATACACTTATATCACATCAATCTTTTCTGATCTCAATTAACTACTCGCAGAATTATGACCTGTTAATGATTTCCTATGCAGTTTCCTATGCATTTTTGGTTTTGTGGAATATCCATGCAGCTTAGTTCAGTTCATACAAAACAATTTTGAAGTCGAAACAAGTTGACAAGTACGTTAGAACAATGAGGGACTCCAACGTTTCAGCTAACGTTCAATCTGCTAAGCGTAACAGGCGAGTAAAAACTCGTCAAACTTGAAGCATTTGGCAGAAAATTTCCTGTTATTCTGATTTTCAGAGCAATTTTGTTGCCACAGGAATTTCAGACCCTAGGACAATGACTACAGTTAAATATATGTGAACACGCACTTTGGCCGAAGCGGCCAAAGAAAAAGCGTTGAATATCTTTAAAGGCGTAATTCTAAACGGTTATAAATTACTGGGTGTTGCTTTGTAAGGAATGTTCGCTAAAATTTGCGTTGATTAATTAGGTTTCTACCACACGAAAATAAATGATATTCTTAGGCTGGACATTACTTAAAATGTATCTATTCTTCTTCGTGTCGAGTTTTGCAACATTCCTGTATTCTATGTTAGAGTTCTTGCAAATGTTAGTTGTTGAACTTTTACCCGAATAGACATTGGCATTGTCTATGCCTGTGTTCCATGTATTGCACTACTCAATGCACTTAACATGAGAAGCACTAAATCTCTTCTTGGAAAATGAAACTTTTGAAAATGATTCCAGTGAATAAACGAAGAGTAAAACTCTAAGTTGTTGGGTTAGAGTTTTTTAACACGTTGCCTCCGATTGCCTGACTGGTGTAAAACTTCACTTTGTACGCATAGTCACTAGAAGGATCTGAAAAAATTACAGAACCTAACCTAAGTGGTACACATACGTACCACTTCGGAGTCAACGTGCTAACGGGATACTTCGCAAAAAACGATTACAGTTCTAAACATTTGTGCTAGTTAGTGAGTGATGGCCTTCTGAACGGGGACCTGTTCGTGATCTGCAAACAAACAACAAAAACAAACAATCTTTATTTCCAATCGAGTATAGCTGTAAAATAGCTGTACACTCGATTTTAAAAACAAATGAGAGAAAGTATCATAAAAACTGAATCATCTTTGCGCCAGAAATAAGACGCTACATTCATAATGCTGACATTTCAGTTTCGCTCCAGGAATAAAATTTGGAATCAATTTTATCTCAATAGAAGTTAGTTAAAATATGAGTAGTTTACCTTCGACTTAAATTTCGAAGTTGAATCAGGGTGTAGGAATGAATATTCTTAGAAATCTGAATTGAATCTGATTTTCAAGATTTTTCAATTGAAGAATTCATCTCTTTAATAGCAAATTCATTATTGACAAAGAAATTACAGAAAATTTCGAAACGAGTTTTATTTCCATCATTATTTTTTAATTTTTTAGCAGTGTTTTGTACTGTTCATTTGAAATAGAACAGTGAAGTTTCTAACTGTATTGAGGATTTACTGTTTTTTGCAGATGTATTAAGTTATTGAGTTGAAGTAACAACTTAACGTTAATAATTCCATGAAGCTTAAAGTTCTTTCTTCTCTTTTATATTCAAGTTAAAACCGTAATTTTCATAGATTACTGTACAATACTTCTCATTCACTCTAATCCTGTTAGTAGCCAGGGGCTAGAAGAACCTGTAAGCTGACTGAGCTGTAGATAAGAACACTCAATTCTCGTTTAGTCTGCTTATCTATAAACGCTGAGGTTAGAGGAGTGCACACGTCTAGTACTTCTATTTTCTGAAAACAAGAATTCGGAGGCGAGAAAATCGAAAAATCTGTTTCTATAAAACTTCTTTCATCAACGATTAGCGTATTATGGAGAAAAATGCAGTAGAATACCATGGACATAGGTTCCTAGGCTACATCCTGGTGGTAGACGTTTTGTGTATTCTGCCGTGTCGTATATTGACCTGTTTAGTCTAGAGCATTAGTTCTCAATCTTTTTTCTGTCATTCCTCCTGCACCCAGTTAAGCAATACAGATTTCCCCCTTCATGTGTGCGAATGAAAGAGTAGTCAAAGCACACTGTGACTATTTACTGATTTATTCAAATGTACAAATATACTGATAAAGATAAAGTTATATAGTAAAGTGGATAGAGAGCGGTTAATAACAACTAACCGCATAGCCATAGACATAAGAAAATACATCTGAGATTTTTTATTGTTATTAGGCAGTGTAATTACTTCTCCCCTGTTAACTTCAAATTTCCCCCCTCAGGGGTAAATTTCCCTCAGTTTGGGACTCACTGGCTTAGAGTATTCGATATTACACTTTACCATGCACTTCAACAGCTACTGGTGGGAGTGGCGCTGGTGGTGTCAATGTTGACTATCGTGGCCATGTTGCTGTTCGTCTGCTTGAAGGCTACAACCGTCTTCCACCTCGCCGGCTGGATGCAGATCATCGCAGGTAACATTCTAGATTCATGATAGCGTCCTAGACTCCAGGTAACATTCTAGATTTCAATTAATATTCTAGATTCCAGGTAGCGTCCTAGACTCCAGTTATCATTTTAGCTTCCAGGTAGTATTCTAGATTTAAAGTAGCATTCTAAACTCGATTTAACATTCAAAGTTCAAGTAGCTTTTTTTATTATAGGATATATTATGGATTCCTTACAGCATCCTATATTTCTGCTTACGGTTAGTTAGGCTTAGAGCTGTTAACGTTGTTTTGAATTTGCGAAGGACATGATTTTAATTAAGTTTGCAGATGGTTTGAATCTAAGATTGATAACGAAGCAGCTTCTTTTGATGCACCTTAAGTTGAAGATAACTCAATAATTTAGACTTTAATGTCGGAAAATGTGTATGAAAAATAATTTGCAATTGTTCTGATTATTGATCTTTGAACAATTTATATAGTTTAAATAGATAATAAAATGCCAGAAAAGCGAGTCCTTTACAAAATGTTGGTGAATGCTGCAAATTCATGGGAATAACAACTGTGTATGAATATCTCATCTATCATAGTATGTCACTTTCGTACTTGATGTACGTACGTTCAGTGCGGCAGCTCAGGCCTCAGTCCGGGAGCGTAGTTTCTGGTCCTGGAGTGCGGATTTTTATCCCGGAGCGCGGTTTTTGGTCCCGGTTAACAGGTTCCGTGCTGTACAGTAGAATTCCTTTAAACACACTCGCTGGCCAAGCTTTATATATTTATTCATTGTTTTTTCTTCTTTAACTGCTTTAAGCAATTGATATTGTTTTTCTTCTATGTCTAGCGTGTTTATGAATTGTTTGTTTACTTGGGTGATATAAACTGGCAACTGCAAATCCCAAGGGTAGCGGTTAAAAAACTTTTACTGTAGTCTGTTTAGAGCAGTGGCTTAAGGGACGCGCTATTAGGTTATAGTCAGGGTCGTCAATGAGACTCTGGCATGTCTGAGCCTCAGGACTTGCCCTAACGTTGAGTCGTGCCGTTTTCATTTTTGGGACAACTAAAATTTTTCCATTTCGTGTGTCATTCCCTTGTCACCATAGTGGTCGTGGTTTATATCCCCGCTTGCAGTGTGGGAAGATCCGGGTTCAGTTACTGTTGCTGCCTTGGCCTATTTCATGCATGTACAGCATGCTGGTGGAAAAACCATCGTCCTAAATTGTCATGAATAAAACATCATGACCACACATCCTACAATAGTCATACGAGGCTGGTGTACGGTAGCGTTCACGAGTGTAGGAGCTCAGCGGTGATGCGGTCACGCCGATGTAGGTCGTGTAGCAGCGACAGCTGGAGGTCAAACTGGCTGCGTGCTGCCGCTGGGTGAAGACGTGTCATTTAGGAACCGGTCCTATGCAGGGTACAGTAACATAACTTTCTTTTTTTGAAAGGAATTCCTTTGAAAAAATGAAGTTACGTTATCACACCCTGTACCAACCTGTTCACTACCGTGCTACGTTGAGTTTCATATATATTGTATGGATGTCATGTTTTTTTTCTTAGGCTATTTCCGGATAAATAAAGCTGTATTTACGGTTGTGTTATGTTTGGTTTCGTATTCAGAATATGATTATAGTATATTTTTTCTTCTAATCTATTTCAAGATAAATATAATAGCGGATTGTACCTTAATTCATGTCTACATTCTACGAGCTAATATGTGCGTGGCGCCGGACTCAACTTGTTAAACTGCTTAGTCGAGACGTAAATTTTCTATTTTAACACGTTTGTTGCGATTGCCTGATTGGTGTAAAACTTCACTTTGTATGCATAGTCTCTAGAAGGATCTGAAAAAATTACAGAACCTAACCTAAGTGACCCACCGGTGGGTCGCATCGCAACAAACGTGTTAACTTTACCAATTTCTTAATATCTTGAAACCCATAAAAGAGGTGCACGGAACATGATTATCCTGTAAATTGTAGCGGCAACTTCGCGCTTTTCGAACACCAAGAAGGATTTCTAAGTTATTCTTAGACGTGTATTATGGTCATGTCTGTCCTCGTCAGTTGTCATTAGAACTATGTGTGCTTCAGAAGATCCCTAGCTACTCACATTTGAATCGGCAAGGGATGTTTTAAGTCTGCTGTGGGTTTAGTTGTGCGACATCTTTCTTCTCTCCCTTTGTGTCATTTGGAAGTGGCCGAGTTTCGTGCAAGCGACCTTTTCCAAGAGCCTGTTGCTCTTCGCATATTTCTTAATTTCATTTCCCCTTATATTTGTTTCTTTCATTCGAGATGCTTACGCTGCCTCTTTCCACCGGCTCAAACAGACAGCCAACAGCGCCGCTGAGAGTTTTTACACTTGTGGAACAAGCACAATTTTTTTGACGGCCTTTTCTGGTATTAAATGGACATACACTGTTGTAGACTTTGAACTGCTAATGTAACCCAATCAAAAGCTCATTTACCAAAAATATAAGATTATTCATAACAATTTCACTACCTTTCCCGAGTGTTTAAGTCATTGCAATTGTGAACAGGATCATTCGGATATTGACTTGCTGCATCCGCTGGAACCCTGCTGCTTCAATTTGTTTTGAAAATTAACGGACATCCTTGTACTCTTTGATTTCAATCATCCAGGCGTAAACTTACGGTACGTTCATATCTGAGCTTCTGGGAACTATACGATGAAAAACCTGCGTATGAAGCGTAGATTTTTGTCCAGCATAATCCCTGGTGCTTGTGAAAATTTAGTGCTAAATTAAAGAGAATATCTGTGAGATGTTATTTGCCTGTCGGCGTCACAGTTTCTCTTTCGTGTCGTGAGTGATCGCAGCACGCGCTGTTTCGCACAACACGCGCTGTTTCGCACAGCACGCGCTGTTTCGCGTAGCGCATAAAACACGCCTGGTACTCGGTCTGTGTAACCACTTCCTCTTCCTCAAAGTTGTCGAGCTCACACTGCTTGTGATTTGCATTGATATTCCGTCCTAGGATTAGCTGAAATGCCAATGACCTGCTGAACTAGAGCTTCATTCTAAAAGAAATATAGTGGGTCTAATGAGTGTTTTATTAAATCTGTAAATATTGTCGCTTAAATATTTTTTTTGTTTTGCATGTCTGTATGAGCTGAAGACACCTCGACCCATGACCAATTATTACAATCATGAACAATGCTTGAAATTGATTATGAGATGAATAGAAGCGTGAATGATTATATGAGTAAATGAATGTAGATTCTCGTCGTCTTATTGTTTGCATAGTTAGAGTGGTACGCGTGTTATTCTTGAGTTACCCTCGAAGGCTCTTAAATTTCGAGGTCTTGTGTGTCTCATTCAATCAAAATTCTTTCAGTTGTCCTGAACGTACTATGAAGTGTAGGGCATTCATCCATGTTACTATTTATTAAAATATTACTCTATAAAATAGCTTATAAATTTTTTTTATAGAAAAATGCACTAAGTTATAAATCTACCCTAAGTAAAGGTAAGAGAAAAAGCTTGCACTCAAAAATTTTCTTTTTTGTATTGATATGAGTAATTGTCTAAGGATTACGATTGATCCGCCTTTTTCAGTAGATTTTGAAAACAGCCTAGTGATAAGAAACAAGTTCCAGCTTAATATGAAAGACTTGACCGACTCATGGAAGTAGTTGAACGTACGATTTGTTTCACCTCAAAAACATCGTCTGAATTTTTTTAAATAGGAATAAATTGTTCAGAAGCTTTGGTTCCCGTGAGTGATGTATTAAAGGAGTTCGTCCTTCGCTGCTTCCTTAGGACTTGTCCAAAAATATGTTATATATTGTTGGATTCCTGCCCTCCATATTTAGCTCCCTCTTTTATGTATGTACTGTAGAATTGCTACCCTCGATTCGGAAAATTCTGTTCATAGTACATCTGCGTCTGTGTACCTCAAGGAGTGCGCTTCTCGGAGTTAACACTAGCTACTCACCTGCAGATTTTTTCTCTCTCGGAGGAGGATGCCGGCGTACCGTGAAACAAACTTTGTACAAGAGTGTTTTCGATATTTTTAACTTTAACTTCTTTCTGTCCCTCTTCCAGCCCCAATTACGTTTCATTTTACGCTGTAAATTATGTTTGAACACTGTATGTTCTTAATTCAGAAGTGAGAACTACAAATTGTTAAATATTTAGGTATCAATAGTAAAGCAGTCTACAGATGGGTACAGACACATTATTTTTTTCTCAAAGTCTAATGTATTTGAGGCACTTGAAGCAACGAAGCTTTCTCAAACTAAGAATACCCTCAAAATACGCCCAATTTTCAGCCATTTTTGTTACCTTATTAGAATTTACGTGTCTTGAACAAATGACAATAGCCAGGAACTACTCAGCGTAGGCAAGTTTCTAATTTAGGACGAACTTTCTAAACTGGCTAACTTCTACCCTATGATACTGACTGATGACGCCTCACTATCTTAAATTGTTCGTAAAATATCCGAGCACTCTACAACGGTGAAGCCTCTATAAGTTGCTAAACCATAGTTAGATGCAAAGTTTGTTATCCATGCATATCCAGTCAAAAGCTAAAATTAATAGTTATGACTTTGAATATTGCTCCAATCAATTTATTCATAAATTTGTTCTAAACTTTTGGAATATATCATATATGCTTCAGGGAGAGTATGAAATGCAAGACATTTTGTGCATGGGAGAAGTAGGTGGGTGAAACAGTAGGACCGTTAAAATTTTCAATTAAAAAATGGTTATAAACAATTCCCTGCTTGAATAAGCAGGGGCTTGTCGCGTTTCTCACTTATGTTTTTCATTTATAAGTGTAGTGTTTGAATTTTAAGTATGCCTTCGATTGTTTTCAACTAATGAATGGAATCCTGCATAGGTTCAAACTGATTTGGGCTCAAGTCTGTCCTGTTAAAAATAGTTGTGATTTTACGCGTGACTGGTAGTAGAGAGGAAGTCTGGCTCTAGTGACCAGGGAAGAGGGGGGCAGACTGGCCAGTCAACTTAGGGACCACCATCATTTGTGAGGAAACTGTTCCTTGCAGTGACCCTTCATCGCGTGGTCCCCTCACTCCCTCCACTTCCACCTCACTCCCGCCGTTTCCACCTCACTCCCGCCGTTTCCACCTCCCTTCCACCACCTTCACCTCCCGTGTAACTGCCTAGCACTTTAGGCAATACTTTCCCGCGATCACCGTTGACCTAAACTGGCAGGAATATGTACACGCATGAATACAGCTTGGGAAGACATTAAATACTAATACACTCGGTTCCACGTTCTGTTGAGGAGAAATGCTTTTGCGATACTTGAATACGTGTATGAAAGTTCATTTAGATTGTTTTTCCTCACTCACCTTTAGTCAATTTAGCTTCAGTATTCCTCTGACTAGAGACCTGGGATAATTTCACAGTCTTGCAGCAGCTTGCAGATGTTGAAACTAACGTAAGAACCTTGAGCTGTCCGAGGCTATTTGACTAATGCATTGCGTTGCAGGCATATGCACGGCTCATGTTTATGGTAGGAGTAATTCAAAGTATTCCTGTACCTTGCTTGAGATTGTGACAAAGTTCTAGCCTTGTTATTTACTCTGTCTTAGTCTGTCAATTGCTTTGTAACTTGAGTGAGGGATGAAATTAGAAGGTTTTAAGTTGCCGTATAACTTACTCTCTCACCCTACAGGATGCCGTATGACTAACTCTGTCTCATTCTACAGGCTACCGTATGAACAAAAAAAAACAACAAGCAACTTTATTTCCAATCAAGTACACAGTACATAGACATTAGTACATTGGTTTTTCAAATTCTTAAGGTTAACATTCTTAGAGTAAGGATGATGGTGAGCTCCATGCGACGATCCTGGGATGTGTCCATGGGCGAGGAGTGAGGGCTTACCGATAAGTGCGAGCTCACGGCGCGAAACGAGAAACAGCTCGTATTCATGGCCGGGTTTCGAACCCGCGGTCTTTCTGCCCGAAGCAGAGACCTGATACCTAACACAGGCCGCAGACCACTCGACCACGGTGGCTGTATAACTTGCTCCGTCTCACCCTACAGTCTGCCGTATAACTTGCTCCGTCTCACCCTACAGGCTGCCGTATAACTTGCTCCGTCTCACCCTACAGGCTGTCGTATAACTTGCTCTGTCTCACCCTACAGGCTGCCGTATAACTTCCTCCGTCTCACCCTACAGGCTGCCTTATAACTTGATCCGTCTCACCTTACAGGCTGCCTGCTAGGTGCGGCGGTGTGCGTATACCCCATGGGCTTCAACTCGAGTGAGGCCCGGCATCTATGTGGCCCCACAGCCCGCCAGTACAACGTGGGCGAGTGCAGCATTCGTTGGGCGTACGTCCTGGCCATCATTGGTAAGTCTAAGATTTACCTATCGTCTCTTTTGACTTGCACTAATTTCAGTATTTATTACTTATCATTTTGCAATGTCTTCACTACCGTATATTTCAATTCTCGTGGGGAGGTGAGTTTTGTTGCGATACCGGATTCAGATATGGTCTTGTATAATGTCAGATAGTACATTGAGTGATTACTTCTGACGATCAGTACTGGTGTTGGACAGTAGTTAAATACATTGTATTTCAATATATTCGTGCATTTACAAATTTCTATTCAAATGCAGCTAAAAACGTATATTTGAATACAACATTAATTGAAATAATTTTTCATTTGAGTACGACGTTTGAAACGAGTTTGAACATTGTTGTGACGCAGTGGCTCTATAGACATGCCCACAACATTAAAAGCAGTTGAGGATGAGTTTTATTGAGGATGGATGGAACTGCTCTGTTACTTTTCGTTGCTCATCGTACGCGTTAGCTATTGTTAAGATGGCCTCTAAAAGTTCTATTTTATGTTTCTCACCATCTTCAAGTCCTAATAATAAAGAAAGGACGCCAGTGCACCCTATTTTTGATGAATTTTGTTGTTAAATAAGTGAACAATCTAGCGTTAAACTCAAATGTGAGCACAAGCTCTGTAGCCAAACGATCTCAGCCGCAGTGAACAGGACAACGAATCTTTACACTCATATTAAGGTAAGAAAAATCTGTTATTGTACTATTCTAAGTTATATAATTTTTTGGTAAATTAGCAGTTCAGTATCTATACATCTTTTTATTGTTTAACACGTTAACCGCCACGCCTGATATCAGAGATTTGTCACTACCGCCACGACTTTACCATTTTACGACTTTATCATTTAACCTTCCGTAAATATTTTAAATTAATTTTTGAAAATAATTATTAAAAATTTGGAAATGTACCACCGGTGGTACATGCGGCGGTAAGTGAAATCCTCATATGTACCACGGGTGGTACATGTGGCGGTTAACGTGTTAAAAGTAGATTTTTATTCCTTATTAATTGACGACTATTTTCTAATGGTCATGGAAAGAATTCATGGTATTTTAATGTAAATTCAATAGTCAATGCTGTGTAGCGAATAATGATTGATGATTGTGGAACTATTTGCTTTCATTTTATGAATTTTGACGTCTAAATGACTTGTTTGAAAATCTTTCGCCATAATTAAGTTCCCTTTGTTCTTTTTTTCTATGTGGCTGTGTGGCCAAATTTTTAGACAATAATGATTTTTAATCATGCTGCTTGAAATTCTAGTCTCGTTTCAATTATATTGAAGCTAGTTTCCTCTACGACAGTACAGCTCACGTACACTTTAAAGTGGATTTAGTGTTTAAATACATTTGCAGGGTCTATTTAAATACATTTGCCCGATGTATTTGAATACATTTAATGTATTTAGTGCCCATCACTGATTTGTAATTGTTTTTAAAATCATTTACGATACCGCAACATCACAGCTTTGTCTTAGCTTTACTTGCACCGACTCAATCTGCTCGCTATCGTAGCACTTGCTGAGTCTAACCGATATAGTTTCAGCGAAAGTGAAACCGTTTTCAGGTTGTTTATGAATTAGCCTGTTAACGGTCACCGCTCACTCGACACTAATAACACTATTGTCATATTAAAAGTGTAACATGACAGTAATAACAACGCTAATTGAACTAATAAACATTAAAACATCATATGATGTTAACACCGCTGTGGTACAGTCGCGCTTCTACATCATATGGTGTAAGTTGCCACTAGAATGCAACTCGTACAAACATCATATGATGTAAATAACGCTGAACAGGTTAAGAATCTAATGTAGGATTGAAAACTAGGAAATTAGCTAACGGCTTCAAAGAAATAATGGTCACAATTGTGATCGGTTTCGATATAATCACTGAGGCAGTCCTTCAGTAACTTTTTGCTTCAATGATGACTTATGAAGAGCAGATAAGAAGAGCAAATGTACTTGGTATCAAACTAACCATGGTGTTATATATATATATGTTTCGAGAAAATGAATCTGCAAACGTGAGTACAAAATTCCATTATTTTGAATTAAATTTTATATATTTTTATTACGGCGTCATTCATATGGTATATTCGTTGAATACGCATTGGTCTTTGAACTTTTCTATGTAAATTTGCAGGCAAAGAACGCGTATTCAGGGTGTTTTTCACGTGAAATTTTGTATTCTTTTATTCAATCTTCACATTACTGCTTTTTGTAGGTAAGACATCACTAATAAAGCTTGCGCAAGATATCGCAGGCGTCTTTCAACAAAATTGCGTCTAAGCGCCTAGAGCTGTTAACTGGCCAGGTAGACGGTTGCTCTCTGGTATTACTCAATTGGGCTTAGTCGCCGTAGGCCAGACTAAAGTTTAATGTTTGTTTCTCAGTTTTCTGGGTTAACAGCTTCAGGGTACTTACATGAACTACGTCGTCGATTCAATCAAAAAATCCTGTTAGTCTAGCCATAAATCTTGTGTTCGAACGTCAAGAAATGACGGCTGACAAATCATACATTAAGTTTTATACTTAGAATAGAATAGAATGGAATGAGGCTATAGGAACGAACCCTCTGGCCCATTCTTGAGTCGGATAATTACTTCGATAATTATTCGGTTGTTTTACCCAAGTCCCATGCCGTATTTCCAGCTGCGTCAACAATGTCGGCAGCGAGATTCGAACCCGGGTCTTCCCGCTCGCAAGCATATTCGCTCACCAGTCGACCAAGCTGGTGATGTTAGGTTTAACCCACACGCACAAGTTAGGTTTAACCCACAGGCACAAGTTAGGTTTAACACACAGGCACAAGTTAGGTTTAACCCACAGGCACGAGTTAGGTTTAACCCACAGGCACGAGTTAGGTTTAACCCACAGGCACGAGTTAGGTTTAACCCACAGGCACGAGTTAGGTTTAACCCACAG
>VCRD01001179.1:48236-79308 GCA_006783055.1 Trinorchestia longiramus | reverse complement strand
CCAATACCTTCACAAGTCTATTAAATGACTGTATATCCGGCACCAATACCTTCACAAGTCTATTAAATGACAGTATATTCGGCACCAATACCTTCACAAGTCTATTAAATAACAGTATATCCGGCACCAATACCTTCACAAGTCTATTAAATGACAGTATATCCGGCACCGATATTAATGACAATATATATATATATACGTAAATACATTTTTGGTTATCTGGTTAGTTTATGCTGAACTGTTCTGTGATCTAACACAAACCATTGTAATATGGTTGTAAAACCATCTGAATAGACGAAAAAGGCTCTACATATATATATCTGGCACTTGACGTGGATGTTATGATGAAAATTTCATTCTGAATGCTCTTAGGACCTGCTTGAAGACATCTCTTTTAACTTCAAATTTTCATTAAACGCTCCTGATTGTTCTCGAAACCATCGTCCACGCCACTTTGAGACGTGTTGAACTTACACCTACACTGTACTTGACCTTATGAATTTATACTCGTAAAAAGAGTTCATGTTCGCTCAAACACAATTTACTGAACTTTATCGCGTAAAAATTCGGAATAAATTAGTTTTGATACATTTAGCTCATAAAAAAGATAAATCATTCATCCCTGAAGCTAAAGAGAATTGAATAGCCATGTAACTCTGAAGGTTGAACCTTGTTCGTTGAACTTTTGATCATTTAAGCCCCGGAATAATCCACAACTTATAGATGTATGTCTTTCTTATACCAAACTTCACAGATTGACGAGATGAATGACTCTGTTTACGCACGTTTAATTTACTATATTCATGTGCAGTATTTCTGCATGTTGGATAACTAGATTAAAATGTCGGTGACAATGACCTGAAGTAGGCAGTTCTAGAATTTATTTATTTCACGTGGAATTTCCTGTACGAGTGTTACTTGAAGTCACGTGTGACTGAAGGCAAGTCTTGCAACTGGCACCAGCTTTAGAGGATCACTGTTTAGTGATCTGGAAGTTATTTATTTTGTAATAGCAGACTCTTATCTACTTTCATATCATTTCTCTGTAAAAACAATTATTTGTGTTTAAATTTCGCGATTGAGAGTGTTTTATCTTCTGTTAACTGCAACGTTAATGAAGTGTCCTTTCTTACTGTATCCTTATTTGTTATTTTAGCTCGTAAGATCGTCTAATTTATTTCCACTTTAAAACTTAATGACTGGACAGTTGTGCATATTACAACAGATTCAATATTTTCTGAAATGTTCTCATGTATACGTTCACTACATGAATTTCACAAAAAATTGGAATAAGAAAATTTTTGGCTAATCCTGCTTTAAATTTGCCTCTTTTCAAAGTCAACATTACAAAGAAACAATAAATTTGATTTAGTTCAAATGCAAATGCAAATAGAGTGAGTGAATAGTGATCTAGTTCTAACATATCAGTATAGAAAACAGTGAAGAATTGTGCATATGAAATACCTCGAATTCTTTCATGCATATCTTGTTAAGTTCATGACTTCTGCTGACTTCATGACTGCTGCTGACTTCATGACTGCTGCTGACTTCATGACTGCTGCTGACTTCATGACTGCTGCTGACTTCATGACTGCTGCTGACTTCATGACTGCTGCTGACTTCATGACTGCTGCTGACTTCATGACTGCTACTGACTTCATGACTGCTGCAGACTTAATGACTGCTGCAGACTTAATGACTGCTGCTGACTTCATGACTTCTGCTGACTTCATGACTGCTGCTGACTTCTTTTAACCTACGACACTCCAGCTGACGACAGACTCGTATACAAGGTCTTAAGGACTTCACATAATAAAAAAGTCTCATAATCTAAATCATTTCAGGAGTTCTTAGCGAAAACCACACTCTAACAAAAAATAATTTGTTTTAGAATTACACTGGTGACCGAATTCTGCATCGTTTCTTTTTGAGAATCAATACGGAGTTAGTTTCTGATAGAAAACTGTGCAGCTTATATCTGTTCAATCTATTCAATTTTCTAGGGCTTCTTCGATGAATTGATGTTTATTTTACTTCATTGTAGCGCGAAATTTTACCACGAAAATTTAACACAGAGCTCTCATGGCTTGATTCTTAGTCTTTTGTTTTTATATCATACTGATCCAGAAACGGATCTCGAAATTTTGAGCTGCTTCTAAAGATTTAATTTTTAAACCTCGAGCACAGCTATTTACCATAAATAGAGATTTCGAGATTTCTCGGACAAATATATTTTTGAAGGTACTAGATATCCGAGATTCTGTGCGTTAATTGCAGGATGTTAATATTTTTCTTTATTAAATATGACATGAAAGATCTTTTTTCCTTTCAATTTCAGTTATTCAGTGTCTGCTAGTTAAACAGCCCTTGATGTAAAATTGTCTAAGAACAAAGTCCTGATACTGTATTTTTATTTGAGCTGAATTCGATGAAATATTAAGGCCTACATTCAGAATTTTGACGGACTTTCATCCAATATATAGTTGAATAAATTACATGTATGTTCTTCGTTTCGAGTTTGATGCAAGTGTGTCGGACAGTTTAGTGCAAGTTGCCTGCATCTCCACCTGTACCTTTACCATGGTCCTTAATTCGTTCATCATTTCGTAATTTACGTTTCCTTGATCGTCTTATTCTTGTCTTTATCGTTTGATTCAATCATGTTTCTCATCGTTTGTAATAGCCACCTTTTGTAATCCAAGGGCCATTTCAAACGGTATTTACAACAGTAGTTAAAAAAACATATTGATAATAGTTAAAAAACTAAATAAACGTATAAAAGTAGCTAAAAAAAAGTTGTTCGTATGGGAAAAGTATGCAGTTATACTGGTTCTATTAATGATCATTCCGAGCAATTATTATCCGCTACCGCGCATGACACACGGAAATGAAAGTGCAGCCCGTACTTTAGTTTAAATATTCGATCATAGATTGAAATGTAGACTGGACTAGTCGTGGTTGGAAAGGCAATTTACTTTTCATTCAAATGGACGCCGCAAGAATCGGGCTTAAAGCCTGGCGGTTTACATCTTTCTTTGATATCAAATGTAATTTAAGGCCAGATTTAATGCAGTTTGGAGCGCTTTGATGCAACATCATTGGTGCACCTGAACTGAACATAAAGCGAAGATAATTGCTGCTGTTAGAATGTCTAAAACATATATAGTTTTATTTTCACCTGTCTTTATTTATTTTCCATTAGAAGAGTAGTGTTTTGCTTTGAACTTCTTTTTCACAGGTAAGAAATACACGCTGTATCTGACAAGTTATCTGCCGCATTTTAAACATCACAATAAAGTTTCATTATATTTTCCACATTAAATTTTTAAGTATCGTAAATGGTTCATTTCTTCGATCCACTTGCATCTATCAGTACTGATTTGTATGGATAATTTGATGTTTTAATTTCATGCATAGACCACATTCAGTCAAAGTAGAATTTTCTACGGTGATATAAAATCATTAGCTACTTTCGAAATTTTAGGCGATTTTCTAAAAATGTGTTCATTCTCGACCACCGCTGTTCACCATGAACAGAGACGCGGAGGTTTCTTAGATAAAGATACATTTAAAGAGAAATGTTCCAGACCTGAGTTGTGATTGTAGAATATTAATATTTATCAAAGGCGTTTGAAGAGACCACGATGCTCGCATCACTTGTAAAATTTAACATCTTTTTTCGTATAATATCAGACATCTGCAGGACACTGATCTTGGCAATGAAAGTAAACGAAATGATAAAAAACTTTTAAATATACTGTAATGATCTCAGTGTTTTAACCTGTTAAGCGTTATTTATATCATATGATATTAGTACGAGTTGCATTCTACCGGCAACTTACACCATATGATGTAGATGCGCGACTGTACCACAGCGGCGTTAACATCATATGATGTTATAGTATTTATTAGTTCAATTAGCGTTGTTATTACTGTCATATAATAATTGAAATATGACAATGGTATTATTATTGTCAAGTGAGCGGTGACCGTTAACAGGTTAAGGTACTTTAAAGCCTAGGAGATGTTGGCCCTCATTAAAAAATAAAGTGTTTGCATCAAATCATCGATTATTTCAGGGATTTCCTCATTTTCCGTCATCGTCTATATGTTTGAGTGAAATTCGTGTACTATAATGAATAAAAATCAAGCAAAATTAGGCTTTTACGGCATGTAAATCAACTCAAAGATTCGGACTCCCATGTTTACAGTCTTACTTCCAGTTTCGTCATTCGTAAATAATATTCCTCAGACAACTCGTTTTGCCTCAAATGTTCATAACATTTATTCATATTGGTAAAATTCATGTTGGCTAAATATTCAATTAAAATTAAAATAATATTGAGAAGATGTTAAGCCTACATCTTTTAGTACTCTACAATATGTATGGTAAAAATGTGATGAAAAAGTAGTTTAAAGGTTGAAAAATTTGTTAATTCCTTGTTTTCTCGAAATTTTATTTGTGCCCTATATGTAACTGGACCTGAAATTAAATCCATATTTTACATGCCATGCAGATGGCATCCAGATCCATTGCATGTATTATATTTTTCGGACTGCTTACTTCAACGAAGTCTTTTAGTTAAAATGCACCGGCCATTCGTAACAAAGTTCAGACAGTAAATTTAAATACAGATTTTAAAAACCACTGTAAGCAGACACTAATTTGTTTTTGCTGTGCATGCATGAAAAAACCAATGCACATTTCTGAAATCATAAAAAATGATTTTAAAAATGTGCCAAATAATGATGTTAAAAATGTGCCAAAAAGGGATTTTGAGAATGTACCAAAAAGTAATCTTAAAAGGTGCCAAAAAAGGATTTTAAAAATGTGTCAAAAAAGATTTCAAAAATGTGTCTTTTGCGAGGCTTGCAGAGGATCGTAAAATCCAGACTTACAGAACTTTGCCTGAGCGCTGACGTGCTCCAGTGTTGGCAAATTGCCTTGGCAATTCACTTCCCTCGTGCGGACCAGCCCACGAGACTTAAAGCGTGAATTGATTTGAACATAAAATGAAATCTATTCATTCCGTTAGAATAAGAATGCTCATTTTGTTAAAACTTACGATAGTTGTCGGCGTAAGTAGACAACCACTGGAAGATTTTCTTATAAAAATCGTCAGTTGAAAAATTCTTGCGCGTAAATTTTGTTATTGGCGTATGGCATAATATATATGATTGGCTTCATGCAGTGTCAGCAGATTGCATCAATGCCAAAATCAAGAAAATACAATTTGACTTAACTAATTCATACTATAAGAAACAATTCAATGTTATCCTGAAACTATTCTTATCAACCTTAATAAACAAATTTATCCGGTTTTATTCTTCTTTAAAAGACTACATGAGGACCTAACTGATTAGTCATGTTTTATGATACAGCGTGAGAACAGCAAAAATTGCAAAAAATGGAAACTAACAGAATTGAGGTAGCTGTTACAACACACAGGATTAATTGAAGAAGTACCTAGAGATCTCTAGCAAAAAAATGCAACCAATTCATCCATCCATAAGAAGTTACAACTTCAATCATAGAGATGCCTAAGCACAACCTCCAACTGTCCACATCTGGAACCACTTAAGGCGCCAGTATTTTCCTGTTTTAATTAAAGAGCTGCAGCGTACAGACCAGGAACTACCAATCTAACGTCGGCAACAGGTTGACGTGAATTTCGTGATATCTTCATATATAATTTAAGAATCAGCTATTATTGAAGGAACCACCGTGAACTCGACAGCAAAGTTGGACTAGACTAAAGTGAGGGACTGTAGAGCAAACAGCCACGGCGTCACCACCAACAGCGTAGGCTTCGTGGCGCAGAAATGTTTCCTTCTTGTGGGGGCAGAATTCATCACAAAACTTACCTTAAGATTCAGAATTAAGATGAATGCTCATTAGGAATTCTCAATGTGACCTCATCGGTGGTCGTATGAACGAGAGAATGACTTCGTTTGATTTATATATTTTCATAAGTTTTACTTCCAACCTAATTTTAGGAATGTACGCAATTTACGAAGATTAACCAATTTAATTCTTGATCCTCCATTTTTCAGAAATATTTGCCGTATTTTGTTTTCTATGGTGTTATATTATACCAGTAGATCTAAAATGGATTTATTTTTTGTGTTCATTACCTAAATGGTTTTCTGTCCATGTATGTACAGTTCGTACGGGGCTAGAAGAACAACACAAAAATTAAAAGTTTTTACTGACGCAATATCACCTGCATCATCCACTCTTTTATTCTCACAAACCACAAAACAAAAAACAGTACAGATTTCCTATGGTTAGAAATAATGTGAACTACAAGCCATTTGTTTGCAATATTTTGAACTTTCGAATCACACATTGCTCAATCATACACGATTTCTTAGGGAATCCACTAGGATGTCACAGAAAAATTAGAGAAAGGAAACAGGAAGCAACTTGAATCGAATATTTTAAGCAACAGGATGTCAAAGTATACTCATTTTATCTCCGTTCTGGTCCCCTGTTCAGTTAGGGGAAAAGTAAAGTAGAACTGTTCTACAACCATAATTCTGAGTTGAGTTTGGTTGAAACAGAGCTTATGTTACGGTGAAATTAAATCAGCAAACACTATCTTTCTGGTACTAGGTTTTCGAACGAATTTGGTTAATTTTGATACACTGAATGAAACATGTAATCACTGTTTGTCCAGTACATCAGGCTTTTAAAATAGAATATATCATACGTACGTGAGAAGTAGAAATTTTATGCTCATAGTGAAGGAATTAAGTAATTATGTGTGCTGAATATTCATGAGTTATAGTTGAGTTAAAGCTGCATGCACTTCCTCATTTGTGACAGTCTCTAATGCAGAACAGCTCGAACATCCGTCATGAAATTCCAATATCGGAGTTCCATGATATTGGAGTCCCATCAACACAACCAGCTTTCTTCCATAACTTCGATGTCTTGATGAAAACATTCGCCTTGTTCTTCGCTAACATTGCCCAGATTCTCCGAAAAATCGTTCAAATGGCTGTGCATGCAATGCATTTGGAGCTCATTTTACCTGCTGGTGATGGAAAAATCAATAGCAGTTCCTTCAGAATCCTTTACTATTGTCGGCTGTCCCTTCCTGTTTTCAAAATTTTTTTTACTGCATGAAAGAAAGCATTTCAAACTCTGGCCTTTACCACATTTAATGTCGTGACAAAGTGGGCATCCCTTAAAAGTGTTAGAAGTCCATCAAATACTTCTTTTTCTTTTTTTCATTCAGACTTGCATTGTTAAAATCACATATATATGTTTTTACACATATTTCTTTCACCATCTACATATATGTATATGATGAAAGAAATCTTTGCAATCAAGGGCTTTCAGAAGTTGTTTATCAAACCAAGTTTAGCATGTAGAGGAGGCAATACTATCTTATATATTTGAACAACAGAATCGATGATGATGTTCTTGTCATGAGTGTTCACACTCCTTCTTGGGTGTCATTTTTTCTTTCATTCAGTGGTCTCCTGCTGTCATACTGTCCTAATAACACAAGAAACGCTGGTAATTTCTGTAGCTTATTTGCTGACCCAGCAGGACGCTCACCATTTTGAAATTTACACTGATTAGCCATGTTTTTCTATGGTACTACAACCTGTGCTGCACAATATTGATGATGGCATGTTCCTTTCTGATGTTACCATGCTTCTTACTGGAATAAAATTAAGCTTGTTCCCGATGTGAAGCAAAAAACATTACAAACTCATTTTGGAACTCAATACAAAGTCTGCCCTCACTTGTGTTATACGTATGTAGTCATGAAACTCACACAAAGACTTCAACCTTACTACAATACTGCATTAAAGTTGAGCATCAGAATCAATGTACTTCCGTAGTCTTGCTTTCTGTTGAAACAAAGGAAACTGTGCCAGGCAGCGACAGTTTTTATTCATGAAATCTAATAGTTCACAAGTTAGCTGTGTCCCAATTTTTACAAAGTAAAGGTTAGTATTGAAATACGAGCAGTAAACATCAAGTATTTGCAGTCATGGCTGTAAGAACCCAGGAATGGAATCTTCAGTTTAAAATATAATTTTACCAATGGTAAAAGTGGCGTCCATGTTGCATAATAAATTTCAATTTAAATAATTTTATAATTACCATATGTATCGAGACATCTTCACCAGGAGCCACGGATGGAGCACTTCATCTGTCCTGGGCTAAACTTCCTGCATAACATCCTCGCAGGAGCAGTGTGTACACAGTCGGCCAACTTGGTCAACTTGGTCAACTTGGTCAACTTGATTAACTTGGTCAGCTGAGTCGGGGTCAACTTAAACTTATAAACCTACTGACTCGATACTTGTAGTGAATCAGGCCAACTTAAACTTGTAATCGAATTTACTCGAGACTTGTGTTAAATCAGGACCAACTTGAACTTATAATCAAACTTACTCTGGACTTGTGTTAAATCAAGACGAACTTGCACAGCAATTTTTCACTAGACGGCGTCTGCCTACCTGGCGCTTCACTGTGACGTTTTAACTACTCGTACAAGTCTCCATTTTCAACACCCCCAGTTTCTTTTTTTTGAAGAAACATGATCTGCAATATTTTCAATGATATATCAATTAGGAATTTTTAGATACATCCTGGCTATTAATTTATTCAATAATTTTATAGAATACTCAATCATCATTGTCTATTCAATAATTTTAGATACGACGAGGCAAATGATTTTTTAATCTGCGCCTGTATGATTATTCCATCAGCTTTCATGGCCACAAAGGGAATAAAAATGCTGCTTTGAACTTATTCAGAATTACTGTATCAGAACTGAGGAGATATCTGAAATGAAGTACAGTATAAGAATTTACTATTCAAGCATCCTAGATTGTTATGAAGAATCGTACTTATAAAAATCAGAATAATGATCCGGCCAAAAAGTAAAAACACAAATAAATTCTGATGCAGCCCAGCAAACTGCTTTATGTTCAGCAATTGTGTAAGTTAAAGTCTTCTGTAACTTTAACTTTAGTACTGAGATACAGTTGACATCCCAGTTCTCAAATGTAGCATTTGATATCAGACCCTGAAAAACATCAACTATGCTATATCCAGTTTTAAATATTTTTTCTCAAAGCCTACAAACAGGTCTGCGAACTGTTAATACGCTTCCAAATTTTAGAAACTAGTTTTGTTGGGGACATGAAACTAAAACAGAATTTTAACATTTATTTCCGTAATGCAGGAAATTGAATGGGCTTTTGAAAGCCTTTCGGACTCAACACAGATTTTAGAGTTCAGATTCCGGATGGACGCTCAGGAAGGTCAACAGATGAAAGACTCGCGTAATGGTGTCTGTTTTCTTGCAAAGAGTTTGCACGCAAGTCGAAAAACGCAGAATCTCTTGAGATAGTTCTTGAACTGTCGTGTTTATATTTGCTGTTTCTATGTTACGCCATAAGTCAATGATACTCTAATACGTAGTTCTTAAACTACTGAAATATATTTGTTTAAACGATTTGTTCATGAAACTATTCACACCACACGGATGTTCATATTCTAACCATTAAAAGAAGCTATAAGTTCGTGATGAAAACTTTCAGCTTTCGTGACTATACGGCAACCTTTTTATTACACGTTAATGATATTAGTGTAGCGATGTTATAGTACGTGTCAGTACTGGATATTTTGAGTGCGTCAATCCAGCACGAAGAATGACAGGGGTTTTCCTTTTCAGCAACGACTTCGTCACACGGTCGTTATCTCTTACTTGCAAGTAATTGCATGTAATGTTTTTTTAGAAGTTACATACTTTCAAATTTCGATGAAAACTAAGATATACATTATTGAATGTATATTAAATATTAAATTAAGATATCTTTGTCCCCCATGACATTCCTTCTGTTCTTTTATTGTTTTTCCTGAAATCCCTATAATCCCTCAACAAGATTTTCTTGTAGTTCATGTCTTAGAACAAACAACATTTGTGTTTTGGTGTAAACATTCTGCGTTATATCACATATTATTGTCAAATTTTTAACATTTTTCACTTTTTTCTGGATCTTGTTTCATAAATTCAAAAGTTCATTTTGCAATATCCAAATAAGTATGATGTTCAATTATCGTTCAATTCTTACAGTTTTATACTGTATAGGTTTCAGAAGTACTTTAAGTCCTGAAGTGGATATTTGCATATTCTATCCTGTCATCATAAACAAGTCCCACAATAAGATTATTTCATTGAGCATGGACATTAACCAGCAAAACTAACATGCTAAAGAAAAATTGCCCCGCATGTTGACAGCCAGAAAGAAGTTCGGAGCATGTACCAGATATAGCTATGCTCTTCTATACTCGGATTGCAGATTGACCATTCAGAGCAACACTATTACGCACGAAAATTTACGAGAATGAAAACACAAGGCGCTTAGAATGCGCTGGTGATTTAACATTATGTAGTCAAGCACAGGAACACAAATACTTACTTGATTTCGATGGGAAACAAGGTTTATCTTAGTAGTGTTTTCTAATACTAAATTGTCAAGCATTTGGTTGATTGGTGCATAGAAGCAAGGGTGATTCACTGCTGCGTCTTAAAGTAAAGCTAGCTTCTCCACAAGCACTATTAGTCCACTACAGCGTAATTCTGTTTAACTAGTTGTGTCCAAGCGGTCAAGCAAAATATTCCAAATACAAAGCACACTTAGGGAATAAATAAAATATTCATGTTTTTCCAAAACACCTGAATTGAAATCATAAAGTGATACATGTTTTGTTATGTACACAGAGCATCTGTAGGCGACAAGACCACGCCAGGGCCTGGAGAAGGTAATAAATAACTCCTGTTGTTCTAGGGACTCAAGGAGGAAACAATTGATTATAACAAGATCTACTCTTCATTTATTTCTATCTCGAGCTCAACAAATAAAATATAAGTCTGACAGCTTAAAATTAACTTCAAACGTTCTTCGCAGAACTTTTATCATCCATTAGACAAGATCTGGACAAAGGGAAGAAAAGATAGCAAGAAAAAATTACTTTCTTTTAACTAGTCTTAAGAACAAATGAATTACTTCTAAATTCAAAAGTGGCATTAAAAGCAAACATGTAGATGTGATGCATAATATTTTTCAATCTTGAATGCATGTTAATTATTTCTGATTTAAATATTTTATAGGCTTGCTATTAACTGTTCTAGCAAAACCAGGCGGGTTCACGAACAAATATTGCGGAGGAAAAATAATTGTTGAAAGTCATAAAAGTTTAAGTTCTTAAGATTTTAAATTTCATATTCAAACTATAAAGTTTGTAAATGAACTCATGGGGACTAATGATATAAAATAAAGATCATCATTTCAAATTAAAACAGAGTGTAAGTTGTATATTTCTTTGCAAACCCGTCAGTGTGAGTGACTACGATAAGTTAAGTCAATTTTAAGGTACTCAAAATTTAAGATATTTTACTACCTTCAAAAATTAAAGCATTTTACAATGCGCAACAGTTAAAGTATCTGACTATACGCAACAGTTTAAATATCTTACAAAACGCAACAGTTAAAATATTTCACTATCCTCAACAGTTTAAGTATTTTACAACACGCAACAGTTAAAACTAAAATCACTGGACTCTCCATTCGGAATTTTATGACTCGGATGCAATTTCGCACACTTGCGCTAACATCGATGCGATGGGCTTGAAAATGAGCCCTGAAGCTTGTACAGATATCAGTACTGATCGTTAATGTGTGCGAAAAAATCCACATCCTTTGATGCAACGGGCCGTAATTAACATAGATCACAAGCTGCCTACTCTCAAATTTTAATTCTGTTATTGAAAATAAGATGACTAGCTATAGCCTGCACATTTTAATTACAGCTTCTGTGCTATTTTTCTCTTATTATAATAAATTCTATGAATGGCCTGAAAAAACGAATTCAGTGTATTTACTTTTTCCTCGTTGTTGGCTAATATTAGAAAAAATAAATTTCTGTATTCGCTGAACCCCTTTAGAAGCATTGGGATTTTTTAACTCGTTTTAGTTATCTATTCAATCTTCGTTATAAAAATAGCAATGCAATGCAACGACTGCGAATTTCTTTTTCTAATGTATTCTCCTAATCCCATGATAAATTTTATTTTAATAGAAATAAGAACAGAAAACCTCACGGGAAATGTTCGACACAACTTAAATTTAATAAACAACTGTAACTTCGTTCCTCAGTTACTCATATCACGCTAAACTTTACTGGAAGTTGAACTTCAACTTCAGTTTTAAGCTGTGCATAAATACTTGATAATTTTATGAAACTTTTCCTCGCCTCAAAATAATGGGCCAAGTTCCGTAAAAATACACTCACGCCTCATATTTTTTGAACAAAAACACAATTCTCAATGCTGTTCAATGCTATAGCACACACGACCGACAGGCTTTATGCAAGAACAATTCGTCCGAAATGATAGTATCATATTCAAACGCTCTGCATAGTTTTATTAGGAAATGAGAGAAAAAGTTTCATGTTTGTTTGGTTTTCAATTTGTTTGAGAGCAACTCTGCCAGTTTCAGACAAATCTTTATCAAGTTTGACATGGATGTGCCCATATTTTCCCTATGATATTTGCCTACAATGAAGGCACCTAAGTTATATCCATTGTCATCCAGAGAAATGATAGGGACACTTTTACTTACTGCTTTAGGCTAGGGTCGCATCTGGTCAATTTGTATACACTCAGAGAACTCGGGGCACTTTTTGCCAAATATAGTCCTTTCGCAAAAACCAGGAATAAAAGAACGCTACATAAGTTATGTGGGGAAAAATACGCACCTAAAATTGATGAAAATACAAGAAAATGACCATGAGGCGTAATATTTTCAGCAGGAAGTGTTACCGAAAGTGGAACTCATTGTTTGAGGTCAACATGAGTAGCAATCCATGAAAGGGACTCAAACAATTGAAAGTCCCAAAGTTGCGAATTCCAAACGTTGGAAATTCGTTATTCAATTCCAAGATGATAACTGATGATAAAAAGCTTCAGTGTCTACTCAGCTAAAACTGACCAGTTCTAATAATTTTTCATGAGCAGCTGTTTCCGTCAAAACGTGCAGTATAAAACTCTTCATCACGATGAAAAATTGTCTGTGGAATCGTATCATATTTCCATAAAGAGTAGGAAAAAGAAGAAAAGAAGAGGAAGGTCAACAGACCCGAGAAGTTGATGTTTGTTGCAGGAAACACATGAAATATTACGAGGTGCTTACAATGATATTGGCGTACTTATTTTCAGTGGAGAGTAAATGAGAAGAACGAAAAAGGGGACAAAATTTTTGGGTACGAAGGTGAGCATGAGAGGCAAAGAGAAAAGAAGGAAAAATAAAGGAAGGGAAAGGTCTAGCAGGTGAATTTCTATTTAGCAGGAAATTTATTTACAACAGACTATTTACAAACTAGTTATTTAAATAATTCAGTTCTGAAAGTACCTACAGAAATAATTAAGTTCCAATATTTTATGATGATTATGAGGTGATAGGAATACGGGTAACATATGAAAAATTCTGGGACTATTAATAAAGGAAAAAATATGTATGAGTTCCAGAGAGAAAGAGTATTGTACCCAGTGAATAATTATGCATGATAAGTTGGTCTTGGTGCTTGCTAATCAAAACATTTAAAACAGAATAATAGAAGTAACAACTTAATAAATGGCAGAAATAAATCGAGACGAGCTAGAAACATTCGGTAAAGTTTTGTTTTCAAGAAATGGGTAATTCGAGTCATCATAGAACAGAATCACTCATCTTCATGTTCCCACTGAGAATAGTCAGTAATTTGAGTAGAATTTTAGTTTAGAAACTTGAATTATTTCCCATAAGTTTGAGCAGGAGATACGTGGCAATGTTCTGCGTCCAGGACTGTGTCGAGTGATCCAGACAGCAACACTGACAGCAACACAGACAGCAACACTGACAGCAACACAGACAGCAACACAGACAGCAACACAGACAGCAACACAGACAGCAACACAGACAGCAACACAGACAGCAACACAGACAGCAACACATTCTGAAAAGTTTTCATCAGAGACTGACGGTTTTTATAAATTTTTCCTGATGTTGATGGTTGTAAAAGATTTACCTACTCACTTTCAGTAAGTAAAAATACTCCATCAGCTTTCCGAGCTCATATTAATAATTCCATTATTAATCCTGTAGTTACACTGGTTTTAATAATTTTAATTTGGTTATTATCATCATTGTCTTCACTATTTCTTTTTTTTCACCTTTCTTATTTGAAATGACCCATTAGGTTGCAGATCCCACAGTCGTATAAACTAAGACAAAATAAGTTAATCGGCAAAGCTTGTTGTTATTGACGTTTTCCCCAATAAAAAAACTTTTTATACTACTGTAGCGATGTAATCCTCTTTTCTCTCTCTTCTCTTCCTCCGTAATTTCCGTTTTCATGGCACACAGAAAAGCAACTTAGTTTAACTTTTGAAACTCAATAGCAAGCAGAGAAAACTTGAAATTTATCCTCTCCATCTCTTGAGACTCTGAGAAGTCCTTTCTGCTGTAAACGTCTCCAAATAAAAAGGAAGTAAGTCTTCTATACTATCTGAAAATGAAATCGAAAATTCACCTCGTTATTAGTTTTATTTCTGCTCACATCGCTCATCTTGGAATTGTTGTTGAAGCAATACCCAACTGGAAAAGAAAACTTCCTACTGGTTCGGTTAAAAGTTTCGTTTTACTACGCAAATTTCGCATGCATATCTGCAAACACAACATTATTTTCAAGTTTCAGTGAATGGGTTTGCGGCAGCGTGTTCGTACAATTTGTATCCTCTTTGAGTGCAGTTAAAGTTAATATACTTTATACTCTGTTCAATTGTAGCATGTGTTTTTTTTTGTCTCATTCAATCCAAAATAATGAAAGCATCTTACGTGTTTCCTGGAGTCAACGTGTTCATTGAAATAATCTGTGAGTATTTTGTTTTGACAAACAGTGTCTTATTTATGACAGAACAGCAGTTCGGTACAATAGTTTCTCTCTCTAATTGACTATATGTTCCCTGAGCATAAACTTGAAGTGCTGCACGAGCAAATTCTGCTGTTTTGTTGTTGACTGGACAGGAGGAGCTATTATGTTAGAGGCCACGTAGCAGTTTTCTGGGCTGTGTGGGGCGCAGACCTCACAGTTCCAGTAGTACTTCCAATTACTGAAGGGATATTTTCTCAAGCATTCTCTAACGTTCAAAGGCTCGTACTGGTTACTGCCTTGAGGTTCCTTGCACAATCAAAATCTGAGAACAGTATTTTTTCAGCGTGATGTGTCTTAACAAGCAGTGTGAACGGTAAAAATTTACTGTCGCAAATGATATTCCGTATTCAGAAATTGGGTTTCCTAGTCTAAATGTTGGTGACAATCAAGTGATCTTGTTATCAAAACAGTTTATAGACAGAGAATTAATTTTGAGCAAATATTGCATGTAGTATCTTGTTTTGATGAGAGCAATAGATGTTGATTGCTAGCGCGTTCTGTGGGCGACAGAGGCAAGGAATGAGAAGACTATTTTAACGTCTACGACGATGGATGATCAACACAATAATATTGAATGCTATGAACACTGTTCAATAGACCTGGGATGAAAATATAAAATTTTGAGTTACTCAAACTTTCATCGATTGCCTTCGCCTAGGATAACTAGCCTATTTTTAATTCATAGATTGAGAATTGTGATTTTGTGTTTCAGATTTTTAGATTTTTAATTCCAGATGAGTTATATTTCGTGTGGCTGTTGCTTTCTTTGTTCTACTTCTCTGAAAATTAAATGTGTTTTCAATCCATAGTGAAAAGATTTCATAGCACTAGTAAAAAATGTTAAAGCGTTTCTTAAACGCTTACGTAGAAACGTTTCAAACACACTTACAAATTCATATTATTGAGGACTCTCACACTGGGTCAAAACACGAGTAAAGCAGTGTAAGATCTATTCAAAGTTTCTTTTAACTCCTACGAAATATTTATAGGAGGGAGACCGAGATCTGAAATGGCAGATGAGTGTGTAAACTGTAAACAGATGGAAAAAATACAGTGCTGACTGATTGAGAAGCAGGATTTTAGAGAAGTTAGCCTGTCTGGAATGGAGGATACTTGTCACCTACTTATTTTTCAACTCACCTAATTACGATACCTCAGCTTTGCACAATACTTTCTCTATTGAAAAGTATGGATTGCTGGAAAATGATTCGTTCCATGACACAACACGAGTGAATCGGGAAAGCTCGGCGGTGAAAAGATAACTGGATCTACCGCTTGAAACTCGCCAGAAAACTTCGAATGACTCTGGCCCTTCGTTTCCAGCATTGTGAGCATCTGCCATCTCACCCTATTCATCTAAATCGGTGATGGGATGGTGCCAAGAAATACCATAGTATGACAAAATATAGGTGTGAACAGAAATAGATTTACTATTTTGAAATTTCAAATCTCAGTGATTGTACTCAAGAATAAAATCATCAGCTCAGCGTTGCGTGACCGCCTGTCTAAAGGAAGTCCCTCGCAGTTACTACGGACAAGCAGGTTCTTCTGTGTTATCTGTAGGCATGGACAGAGCATGAAACCTCAATAATGAATTTTAACTTTAGGTTCACTAGTTTTGCAGCAGTTTGGAGTATCGTTGATTCATAAAACTGGAAAGGATTTGAGAAGACAGTTGTTTAAGTACGTAGATGTAGTCACGTAATATGCATGCGTCCCTTAATTAGGCTAGAGGTTGTTCTACGTAACAACAGGAACTTTTTGCTGTGTGTACGCATAGGTATGGGCGTAGGGATGGAAATAATTTTTTAACACGTTGACTCCGAAGTGGTACGTATGTGTACCACGTAGGTTAGGTTCTGTAATTTTTTCAGATCCTTCTAGTGACTAAGCGTACAAAGTGAAGTTTGACACCAATCAGGCAATCGGAGTCAACGTGTTAAGTTTGAAAACTAAAGTACAATTAAATTCTTTCTGTTAAAAAAATAATAGACACGTAGAAGTGTTTGTTGCAAATGATGCAAAATAAATCTGGAACTTTTTTCACTGTGATTATGAACATGGGATAATAGGACAATTTAGAAACAATCAATGCAACAAAATGCACCAGAGAACTCTTGTCAAGAAGTGTGAAAACTTCCCTAACAAACAAATGATGTCTAGCTTTACAGTAATTATGGCGGAAATTATACCAAAAAAAATTGTAAGTTCTCACATTGATCTGCAGATAATTGTAGCATTCTCTTTTCATGAGTTTTTATCTAAATATAGTACAAATATACTAAATAACTTTCGACACACAATAAATACAATGTTCTAGAAACGAAAATCTTCAAAGTCTTTTTGACCTCTTCAGGTCTAACGCTTCTATGTAATCGTCGTAAACAGTTAAACCTCGATAGTAAGAGAACTGTGACGCTTCTCTTTTTGCAAGCAATACACTTCATACTAGAACAGGTATGGGGAAAATAAAATTTCTTCCTAGTTAGAAACAAAATTGTAAAGCTCACCCAGAAAGTCGCAAATTTTCTCTGTGAAGAATTCTGTAACGTAAGAGTGTATAGAATTAATTTAGAGGGGAGTAGGGGCAAACAATCAACTGAGTTTCTTTTCAAAAGCGCTCTGTATTTATTCTTCACATTTACTGATTGCAAGTTGAATATTTCAGTTCATTAACTTTACCATATGCATTTTAATACACTAACAGAAATTCTCGCTCAGTCAAGGCCTGTTCTCTTGACTTTCTTCTAAAGGGAAATAGAGGCAGCACAGCGTAATGGCGGAAATAACTAGAAGCGAATGAAAACAATAACAAAAGTGTTAACGAACACATTGTAAGAAAACTTTCTGCACAAAATCCCAAAAGCATTGTTTATACATTCATTCTATGAATCCACTTTCGATCTCAAGAATTACTTTAAATATTAAATGGAAATCGTTACCACGCCTGCAACAAATTCTCGTTTAGATTTTGGTCATTACTTGAACAATAGCAGCCTGCAGTGGAGCTGTGTTGGTATAACGATGTTAGCTGGTTTCTCCAACAGCAAATCATCCTTTGTAATAAAGTGTGTTTAAATATAGTGAATTCGTAGGCTGCTTGTTTGGCGTCAAAAAACATGGTCTACAGATTTGCTTGAGTGTTTAATGTTATTGAGTAACCGCTTCAGAAGAATCAAGCGACTTTTCTTTATCTTTGGAGACATGAACTGCTCTGGTTAGCACGTACGATTTAGTAGTGCTTGTACTCATAATCACACTTCTAATAGTAACTCTGACACCTGAAGTTTCCTGGCGATAACCTTTATTGATATTCCAAGTTAATTGTGGACAATATTCTGAACTTGTCGAGTAAACTGTGATTATCTTACTGTGTCTGAACGTCTGCAACCTTTTTTTGTCATTGTCACCAACAGTTTTAAACCTCTCTTACACTTTATATGCGAAGAATCTTCCTATAGTGATTTTGAGCAAATCTAAGATACAAAATACGCTTTTTAGTACTGGTAGTTACAATGAAATTGATTTCAGCCTTCTCGAAGTTGATGCAGTTAAAGTTAAAGTAGCTACGAACTGAGAGCTAGATGGACGAAAAATGTCCTGAAAAAAATGTTTACTTTGTCTTCAAACAGAACAAAACTTCGACAACAGTTGCAGGGTCACATTGGAAGTGTTCGACTGCATGAGTGTAAATTATCAAACACAAATTCGGAAACACTTTGCTGAAGCTAACAGTGTTAGGGAGAGGAATTGCATTGACAGATATGAAATGATGTACAGAGTGTAATCCAGGCTTGTACGGTCATCAATCATTACTGAGTTTAAAGGAAAATAGAGTAGACAAATATTTTTGTGTATCACATCATTTGACGGCTGCGTAACCAGACCATACAGTAGTACCTCGGTTAACGGCCACAATCCATTCCTGAAAGCTGGTCGTTAACTGAAACGTTTGTTAACCGATTCAATTTCTCCAATAAAAAACAATGGAAATAGAAATGCAAATAAAGCACTAAATAACACAAAAACACGGATGCAACGCGATAAAAATAGGCAACGTCCGACCGCAACAACGTCTCGCGCGCGACTGAGGTTGGAATGCAGCGTGGATTGTTTGTTTTGCTGTTCGTTATCCGAAAATTTGTTCGTTATCCGGGACAGATTTTTAGCAACATTGTTGGTTGTCAACCGATTAGTTCGTTATCCTAGGCATTCATCAACTGAGGTTCTACTGTACTAGGTTAGATTGTGGTAACTCTGGGGATAAATATAATGGAGCAATGGATTGGTAATGAAAGATTGCTTATGACTTGGGTGTCAACCCAAGAATAGGGCAAACGAATCGTTTCTATTGTTTTATTCTATTCCTACTATTAAGGCAATATCACGCTGCGTGCAGCAGTAGATTGTATTTATCAGTCCCTTGATACTCGATGGCAAAATGCCCATGTGTGCATCAGCAAACATGGGTATTTTGTGATCGAGAATCAAGGGACTGATAATAAGACTCGTGTAGTGGAATAGGACGATTTAACAAAAAACATTACCAGAAAACACCGAATTATACAACGTGTTAAAGTTAAACACTCCCATGGAAGCACCAGATAGACCAGAGGGACAAGATAATTGGGGAATTGCGTTTAACGTGAGTAATACACGACTATATTGCCACTTGCCTGCTGACGTGTAGCACAGTCTGGGTGAATGCTGTATTTGTCGGGTTTTTGAAGAGGAACGAGCTGTTTGTATAAAGAACCCCCTGCACTCCTCAGCCTGATTGCTGAAATAGATTTTGTTGTTCTACTATATGTCTACTGCACGTCGATTTTTTTATGCAGCGTGAGACTTAGTACATTTACCTACAAATTCCGCCTTTGAATAAATAAGCGCAAGAAAACTGCTGCCGCATTCGTATACCGTATTTATATTAGTCTTATTTTTCGAAATAAAAAAGTATTCTCATCACTCTTCTCTCCCATCAACGTCTTTCCTTTCAACTTGAACTTTGACTTCATCAACGAGTTTTTATGACTCATTTTCATCTCTCATAATGACCTCACTATCGTCTTTATAACTTCTGGAATTTGAATCCCTTTCCCGTGCAGTCATTCTTTCCCAAAGTCCAATGAAATTTTTGAAGATGAGGGCCTTTGATTGAGTAAAATATAACTCGTGAAGTCTTAAGCGATTTATGCGCTCAGAAAACAGTGCAGTGCAATTAAGCCTCTGTACTAAAAGTCTGAATGTAAAATCCCTTCCAAACAGGTTGTGTCTACATTTTCCTCGAGAATGCGCGTCTTGAAGATGTTTATCATTTCTTGCTTTAAAATATACATTATATATGTTCATCAGCAAAAACTTTCCTTTGAAAGCTTTAGCGTAAATATTTCCCGTAAATTTTCAATCAGAGCTTCTTATGAGCAGTTCTAGCTGTTAGTGTTCATCTGCAGTGACCTCATTAAAACAGCTTAACTCACCAAAATCATTAGAACGTAATTTCGTGCTGCCACTAACTGATCAATTCTTCAAGTTACGTAAAGGAAAAACTCTGTAAATTGAAGAACAATTCCGAATTTAAAAGGCGAAATTTCAGTGCTGCAAAAAAGAAAATACTCCGTTATCTGTAGACTCAGGCCGCCCGCTGCATTGAAGGAGTCTTTTAAGAGATTGTCCGCCGCGTGCCATTTAATGCTTTGTAAATTCTCACTCTTATTATACTCTTTGACCTGATTGATGAAGCTCGACTCCAAGCGAGACACAGAAAATCCCTTTTCATGCTGCAAAAACATGTAAATAGGATACCATTATTAGTTTTTTCTTGCATAGTGGAGTATAAATTTTCATGAACTTACAAAATGTTCATGCAAATTCTTACAAAAAAATGAGTGATTTTCGCCAATTACGCTTTCAAAAATAGTAAATACATGAAAACTTTTTTTTGTGTATATTTAATATTAAACATCGAGTATAATTATTATACAAATGGGTTAATGTTTTTTGACAAAGAAAAATCAATTTCAACGTAAATGCCGCTCTATGAAAATTTTCCAGTGTATGAATAATAGAGAGAAATATTTTATAAATCTCTTTACCATTTTTAGTTTAATAGCTATAATAATTTTAAGAAGGTGCCTTACTTATGGGTCACCGTACATCAGTATTATTTTAATTGCAATACTAGAGACACAGCTTTTGAAAATATTTATTTAAAATTTAAAATTTGATTTCATATACAGCTTCGGTTATTTTTTTCTTCACAAAGAAAACTAACAATTATTTTGCTGAAGTTCTTCTTACTTCTTTCTACTCAAAATTGTTAAAAAACAAGGTTCTGCCCGTCAGATGTACGTTTTATCAATCAAAACATGTACAGAACGCATTCAAAGCTGTCATTATGACATACGGGATAAATATTATAATTTTCGCTCTTCCTCTAAATAAATTATTTATTTCTGAGTTTTGTATTCGTATACTTCAATCCCTCACTTGGTTTTGCTATTCTTTTCTTACTCTTAGCTTTCACTCTCTTTTTTTCAGTCCCTACTATTTCTATCTTCTCGGTTTGCTAGTTCCCCTCTTTGTTTCCTCTTTTTAGCGCTTCTGTGCTAATTTTCCTGCGACTTCATTCTCTTTCCCTTTGTGTTTCATATTTGTATTCTTGTTTCTGTGTTTTACATCGTTTTTGTGTTCCTTTGTTGTTCACCCTTTGAGTTTCGGTCCCCGTTTTTCTAATTCAATTTACTATTCTCTTCTTAACTGTCTGTACCATTTTCCTTGTGTTTTTCTTTTTATGCCCTTTACTTAATGCCCTCGACCCTTAAAGTCTTCTGTCACATCTTTGATTTCTTTTTCCTAATAAATCTCTTTTGCTACTTCTCTTTGCTGTCCTTATCGTTCTTTGTCTCAATGGATTTTCTCTCAAACTTTCTACAAAGGTTAGTGGCCTTTGTAGTTGGACTTGCGCTGCCAAAAGAAGTGCATTGTGATCGATCAGACTTGGTCGTTAGGCTTTTGCATGAGCCACGGAAAAATGGTTCGTTCCTTGGAATTCGTGTATTTTGATGCCTGAGAAGTTGCTCTGAATCAGCAGCCCATGCATTTTACTGCTCTCATTCTTCATGTCGTAAAAAGTGATCATTGAAAATATGGTCAGGCTAGCAGTGAAATATGAATCGTAAAGCACACTGATGCATTTGATGAAAGCCATTCAATGTTCTGCATTCTGTAGCTGCTACAATGCAGAACTCGACTGATCTAAATATGCATAGTCCCTGATATTTTTCCCTGCGCGACCCATCATCCATTCATTGAGAGGATGTAATTTTGCACTGATAGGAAGGCTTCTAAATTGTTTCCCTTCCGAATAAATGTCATAGCGTAATTCCGCTTGAGCATCTCAATTACGTTAAAGAAGCGTCAGTTTGACTCACTAATGCTGATTTTTTTTTGCAGGCTTGAAATGTTAAGCCATAAGCTGCATCTTAAATATTACTTCCCCAAAAAAACTTAAAAGACTAACTTCCGCAAACGACAAGTGAATATATAGTGAGCGGATGCTCATTATTCTGCTATTCATAGGAATAGCTATTCATTAGAATAGATTAGAAAATTACGACAGCAACAAGCTCAGTGATCCATTCTTGAACTGCTATCCAAATTTTGACATGACCTCAAATAACAATCATTCACAGGCGCTAGAGTAAGATAAAATAAAAAACAATGGTACCATTCACATTTACAGGTATCAATTGGTATGCAATAATCATAATACTAGGTGTAAGAACACAGTCACGTTCAGGGGTTCACAGTAACATTATCGAGCTGATCAACAGTCATCCTAAGCACTACAATTCATTTCACTAAAAAATAAAGGATAGACAAGTAACATTTCTTACACATGATGGTGAACGATGCGTATATGTTCTAACTATACTGTCATTTTATTCAAAAATGATACATGACAACATAATTTTACATACCGTACCTTCAACACGGGTGCAGTTATTCATGCGAAGTTTACTTGGTTCTAATATCATTGAATTCCTGACAGTCAATTTTCTAAGAATCACCTGCACAAGATCCAGGGCGACAGCGCGTAATTTTAAAAAATCCATCCGGGAATTCAGTCAATGTTGTTTTATTTGTTGCTGTGTTATTTTGTTTGTTATTGTGTTATTACGTTATACTATTAGTTGCTGTGTTACTACGTTACACTATTAGTTGCTGTGTTACTACGTTACACTATTAGTTGCTGTGTTACTACGTTACACTATTAGTTGCTGTGTTACTAAGTTATTTCGAGCGCATAACTTCATCGCGGTTGCCATATTGTAACTTCTCCTAATTTCTCTCTTGTAACCAGAGTATGTAGTTCCTTATTGAAACCTCAGCTCTTGTGTCATCATTAGAATGAAAAGATTCTTCCATCCTTATAAATAGATAGTTTTTACTGAAATAGGACACATTATTGTTGCCTTATTACTGAAATCTTGCAACTGTGTTGATGTTGCCATTATATGCAAGTTTTATCACAGTACAGGGGCTGAGTGATGTAGTTATGAGGCTACAATTTTATTGCCATGACTATCTGTTGTTGTTGTCATCTTGGCAAATTGTTCTCACATGTTGTCATTTCGTCACGATGTTGATGTCATAACATTATTTGCATTCGCGTTACGTAATTCCACCAACATTCGTGAAGGCAGTACATCGGTGTCAAATTATTAAGCCGTCTAACGAGGCTCATAAAACACGCAGCACGACCTCGTTTGAGAAACCTCATCGAGTAAACGTCAATAAACTGGTGACATGAACTAGGAGTATTGAAACATGAACTAGGAGTATTGAAACATGAACTAGGAGTATTGAAACATGAACTAGAGTATTCCTAATATTCAAAAAGCTGATGCAGAAAATATGGATTTCAAGATGCGAATTTCTTCTCGTCAAAAAGCAATGAAAGGTTTAACTGCAGTGCACTCCAGCAGGGCTCAAATAACTTAATGTATGGAGAATGTACCTCATAAAATTGGTTTCATTATGCAACTAATACAATTGATATAAATCTTCTACAAGGCACACTACAAAGAACTCACTAAATATGCATTGGAAATAACAATATTGATAGTCATGAATGTTTTTGTAAGATATTCTTGATACGGTATGGTAAGAATTTAGTAGAAGGTCCACTTAACTCACAATCTCCTTTAAACGTCATTTTTTCGATAAAACAACATTGATGCAAACATCAAAGGAAATTTTTACTGTTTTTCTTCCACGAGTTGAACCAGCTTCACTATCTGGTTTTCAGCGACAATCGTTCTCTGTATAGTCCTCTCGCTTGATGCTTCATCCCGTGGTGACTTGCTGGTTTGAAGCAAGGCAACGCTGCATCCACAATGTTAAAGTCTAATATTTTGTACACTCGTCTTCATTCTTACAACGTTCATGAATATTAGAATAACTATAAGATTTAAGTCTGGTGGTTACTACTTCACAGACACTAGCGAATATTCTCAATTAGATTTCCTGTGCACTAAATGCATCTGAAACATGTACAACGAAGAAACATGCAATGGGTCAAAAATCAGTGAGTTATTCTTTTTAGACAAGCAGTGTATATATGTTAGGTACACAGCTCCTGTTCTTCAAACATAGATATTTAGCTCCATCCCAAAATTTCCAATAAGATTCAAGTGATGACGCTAACGAGTCAACTAGAGAACAATGATACGATGATTCTTGAGTGACTCAGTGGCAGTCTTGTTGTCTTGAAACACACATCGTCCCATTTTTTGTCACCCAAAAATATACGAAAATTATTTCTAAAATTCATTGGTATTTTGTGCGGATCTTTGCTCTTTTTACGATGTGAAGACATTCTGTACAAGCTGACGATAAGTTGCATTCCAATAAGTATTTTGATTTTACAAGTTGTTACTTTTTAAGATGTAATGAACACAGGTAAAAAGAATTGAATGTTGTTTTTCTAGTCATTCTGTAAAAACCTATCACCAAAGATAGTATCTTTCGGACGCTTTTATTTAAGAAAGCAAAAAACAAACCATCGTTGTGTTTTTCCAAACAGGGTAAATATTTACTTATCAAAAATTTATCATACTACCTTCAAGTAAAATCCATAATAGGTGTGAACACGGATATGCTCACTTTAAATTTGGAAGTTTTTTGTTGTGTGATGAATAAATCTGCCTAGTCAACTACTCATTTCTGAAATATATTTTACTAGAGTAATGTTATACTGCTTTATCGTTTAATTCAGGACTTCAATTAAAAATACTGCTTGAAATTTGTCCAATGTTTCTTGCTGGTCAGAAAAGCTCCGTGTTGCAATTCAAGATGAGAGAAGTTGCTGAGACAGAGTCAGCCCTGATTCTTTAGAGTGCAACACAATGCCCTTCAAGTAAACTTCTGCACAAAAAACTAGTGACTAATTGGCAACTCTGATCAAACATTCCAGAGCACAGACACAAGTGAAACACTTTCTTACTCTGATCCTTTTCTTCTTGAACACAGTTACGACCTCTCGTGCCTCTCAATCTTTACTACGTATTTGCTTGCTTAGCGAGTATTATTAAAATTATAATGGTCTTCTGATCTCTATTCAAAACTCGCTTGTTTTATGATAACTATTACGAGCTCATTTGTCTCCTAATCACAATTACGCAGGCAGGATTTGTACAGTAAGTGGTACTTAAATTGGAATTCAAGTAACTTCGGAAACTCTCCTTCGAGCTCAAGGGGAATATTGAGTTGCAATTTACAAGCACAATTTGAGCAGGATCTCACGAGGGTATCAAAGTCGAGTGAAGGCTTGATTTTCGTGGAAAACCGAACTCCAATCCTCAATAGGAATATCGCTTGTTAGTTCTTCTTTTACTGATGTACCCTCAATTAGTGTCCAGAGTTATATGACTCGTAAATGCTTTATATAAGCATTCAAGCTTACATAGAAGAAATACAGTAGTTATAATTAGCCGACCTAGTTCACCTCGTTTCCACTGTGCTTTCCTGTCACACTTCAGATGCACAGCGTGAGGTCATTGCAACAGTTCCAATATTTTACTTAGTTGTGTTATTGAGTATCTAAGATAGTGATAAGCATACATATAATCTACATATACAGGGTGTCCTCAAATAATGTATCCACTGACCAATATATGTATATATGATACCGAAAGATCAGCGTGTTTTCATTATGAACTTCTACAGTAGTAACCGATGCATTCATTTGGTCAGTGGATACATTTTTTGTGGACACCCTATATATGTATGTAATAGACAATGTATCTCCATCTCTCTCCCTCTCTCTCTCTATCTGCGTGTCTGCGTCCCATTAATTCCTATCTACTAATGAAGAAAAATTGTTGAACTGAAATCAGAATGGGTACGCATTTATTCTAAGTATTGTATTGCGGATACCAAAGCCGCCGCATCACTGTAAAATATTTCATTTTTCTGTTATTACCTTTCTTCTCTTACACGGCCATGTTATCGATAGATAAGATACAGAATGGAAGTTCTGTATATATTCCTGAAAAATATTCAGATTCTGATAGTACCATGGGTGAAACTGAAAAATGTGTTTATTTCATAGATCCTTAATTTTGTCACTTTTAAATCAAGGACTTACAACGGGTACTATCATGGTCAATTTATCGGTAAATAAGATACAGAATGAAAGTTCTGTATATATTAATGAAAAGTATACATTTAAAACAGATCAATTCGTCGTAAACCTTGAATACATTTATTTTTATAATAATTACAAATTAGTCAACTCTAAATCGTGAAGTTTTCACAGGAATTGTCTAGTACTATATAATACAAGCCACAGAAATTGAAACAGCTAGCGATACGAATTGGTGTTTGATACTTGTGATGTATATGACACAAGAGAGACATTTCCAGTTCTCTCACTTCTTCTTTCTTGCTATCAAATATATATAAGCGTCATGCAAAATATAACCATTTTATATTTTTAGAGAATTTTTTGCCCTGCTAAACAGCTTCGAATACACATACACTCACATACTTGTCCCAGTCACGTGTATGTAGGAGTGATTACAGCGATACTAAAGGATATCATTGGTTACACTGTCCTAAGCTTACATGGTACTGTGGTTGTGAGATAAGTAAATTCTTTCTCTTATTCATCATTGGTGTTAGTTTTAGTTACTAATAGGAGCACATTCGTTCAGAATTCTTAAATGATCAATTAAATAGATGATCATTCAAGATTGCATAAAAAGTGCGGATACAGATATCCGCACCACCTTTTGTATTATACACACTAACTCAACGTGTGTAGAAGATGCGTTCAAGTGAAGATGTCGACTGGAAATTTAGATTTTATTCCATAGGTTATAACACGAGATGCTGGCTTAGAAAAATATTAAGATCTGGAACCTCCAGGGATTTTGTTCTAAAATACAAGTACTCTGCGAAAGAAGATGAACCTACACGAAATCATGATAAATAATTGTGCTCAAGTTCTTCTCATTTTCAACTGGTTAAGGAAAGTTTTGCTAACATGAAGAAAAGAGTGTTGTTTAGTTAATAAATATTCACTGTTTACAAGAAAATTCGCACAAGCCAAATTCTAGCATGTTGCAGTCGTGATGTGTATATTGTATGCACAAACTCATTATTGTAGAGAATCTCGTTGAACGCTGGGTGTCATCCTGGTTGGGCTCGTACAACAGAATTCTGACTGAAGGAAGAACTCGTTTGATCAAATATAATTCATAGCACGAGAATCTTTTGAAATCTCCCAGTTGAAAGCATCCTGGAGTGAGAGAGTTGTAACATTCCTTCCCATCATCATTCTGTGCTTTCAAAAAACAGCAACGTATTGATCATCGAGATTAAAATTGGTTAATGTTTGTTTTCAGACATCAGTGGGATCTGGTGCTGAAATTCCTGCTTCGTATTCTTTTTACTGCCGATTTTTCATGCTTACCATACTTTTTGGGCAAAAAGTTTCCGAAGTATCATAAAAGCTTTCTTATAAAATGACTGGTACTCAATGTAACTTCATGATAGAGTTAACTCAGGTAATGGCTTCCTACTATACCTATAGGTATAGCAGTTTTTACTTTCCTGCTATCGATACTTATTTCGACGAAAAACTCAATCTTTTTCATGAATTTTTTTTCAATCATGTACGACATTTCATAACAAGAATTTGAATAGATATATAGAATGTTCTCCTAATGAGATACGCTTCAAATTCGTCTCGAAACGCAATTCTAAATCGAGCTTCCAATTTCCACCGCTAATTGACGTCGAAATTCGTTCTGAGACAGCGAGAGGGTCTACGAGCTTCGTGAATGATGCCTCTCAAATTAAGACAAATTAGTCAGACATCTTTCTGAAACTTGGAAATAAAAAACGGCAAATTTAAATCATGAAAACAGAATCATCAACAAACTAAGATAAAAACTAACTTGAGGTATTAAAACTTGGCAGAAACATTATGCCATTCTGGGTTTAGAGAATTATTTCTGTGTATTTCTTCCTGAGACCTTGATGTGAAAAATATTTGTTTATTGCCGCTAAGCGAACTAGGCTAGCAAGTATGCTCTAAATAAATGTTTTATCATACTCAGTTTTACCTAAATTCAAACAAAATAGGCTTTAGAATAAGCAGTTAGTCTGACTGATTGGGTGAGTCTCTTTATTGTTTTTCGTTGGTCTGGTCACTAAATATTTCAAAGATTGGATCAAGAACGTAATAATATTCTAAATCAAAATTAAGCTTGAATTTTTCAAAAAGTAACAACGGTTGCGTTTATTTAACAAGTGCCTGTACATTTTTTTTCTCACCACTTGATTATTTTTATCATAAAAATTTTCTCAGTAAAAAAGTTTCATTGAAAACGAAATGACGACTGGAATCATTTTTTCTCATCATTGAAATTATCATTGAAAACTTGACCTTTGTTCTACAGTTAGTGTACCAAATCTCCTTTAAAACAAGGCTACTAGAAGAACTACTGTATCATGGCTGGATGAAGTCATGAAAAATTAATTCCTTAGAATAGATACAGCTTCGAAGTATTTACACCCTCATTTCAGAAAGAAAATTTTTCCTAGGATATTTTCAATGCAATCCATTGGAACGCTGAGGGCTCTTCTTGCTATTAGATCATTCGCCGGTCATTCTTTTGTCTTAGTCCGCTAACAAAAAAAGGATATTTCCTATACAGCTCTGAGTTTCTGACCCTAATGAACTCCTGGAGATGAAAACTAGCGTTCATTAGTCATGACTGCAGGTCATTAGCGTCCTTGCATGGGAGCATCAGGTATCATTCTGTCCCGTGCCACCCTCTTGAAGTCAACTAGCATGTAAAGGTTCTAATTTGACTCGCTGTATGGAGACGGTGGAGATGTTGCATTACGTTAATGTTGTGGTTACTACAATAATGAGGTGATCAGATAATCGCATCTATGATCGTAATTATTATTTAAGGAACAATATATATGAGCTTGCTTATAAAGCACACCGATATGTGCAAAAAATGTATTGAAATTACGTTCTGGGCTTGGCTCATATTTTACGCATTTTTGTAGATATTTGATGGACCATATTTTCTTACATTTACAGACACATTACGTGCACTGCACAGCCGTAATAGAGCTGCAAATGACTAGGGCAGCTGGAAAAATATATAGGCATCACCAAATACCACAAGCTTTGAAAAAATTTTCAGTAGAGCGATTTGCGGTGTGAGTTGTGAAGTGGGAGCCTGTAGCTCATGCAGTTACTTACGATAAAAGCTCACTTCAATGCAAGGAGGGGTTCAGATTGGGGTAATGAGTGCTGAAAGGCGTTGCAATTCCATCAAAACCTCACAAGCGTAATCCAAGCTTCCGGTATACGCTGTTTCTTTCCTTCAGTTTGGCTTTATTTTCTTCTGGGCTCTATACTCTCATGAGACTAAAGTTCATAAGTGAAAGAAAGTAGACCGAATACGTTATTGCAAAATGTGGACAACAAATTTTCTTTCCAACTAAGAAAAAACGAAAAATTTTGGTAAGAGCTTGTCGCCTGAAGTTGAGTTTTGATTAATAAACAAGAAGACCTCGAAAAATTCAAGTTCCTGGACTTGTTATCATATACTCGGCTGAAGATAAGATGAACTCGTCGAATCAAGAAAATGCTTTTGAGCTTATTGCTACTGAGGAAGTTTAAATTTTCAGCCATAACTGAAACGAGCGCAATGCATGCGTCGGACACAGAACTTGGAACAGCGTCTGTACGGGCAATATTGTTTCCGCATAAAGTTTATTATCACAGGAACTGACAAGCGTCGAAAACTAAAACAACAAAAAAGAAAATCAACATAAATTTACAAAAGGGGCGACCATTTTTTTTAATCGAATTGTGGATCTTATAACATACATACATGCAGTATGTACAAGCAATTACCTTCTATTTATTTCACAGACAAATTACAACAATCTTCCAAACCTGAAAAGTATCTAAGAATAATTAAACAGCGAGTTTCAACCTCAGAAGTTTTGAGATGTTGAGGAGCCTTGGCACTCCCTCTTGTGTATCAAGCTTTCGTGTCTTCATTTCAAGTTCTGGTTCTAAAGGGAAAACTTTCTTCTTTCAAGAACGGCACACAGCTTGAACGCTTGAATTATCTTCCGAGTTCAAATCTAGGTTCATGCAGCTGAAGTAAGACAGCTAGTTCTTTTATAGGTTGGTACTTTCATTCAAGAACTCGTAAAAAATTCTTGGGTGAAACAATGTAATGTTCTAACATGATATCATTTAATTTAATGTTTGATGCAGGGAAACACGTTCGATGTGAAAAAGCTGTCACAGATGAGTTTCTCAAGTCATGGAAATACATCAAGTTAGTACACGAAAATTCAGCCCAAATACACTGTCTATGTATACTAACATGATCAAAAAATTCCTATGTAATCTTAAAATCATGACGGCAAAACGTTTGAAACTTCAAATGGGTAAAAAGAGCAAATGAATATGTTCTCACTACTTTCCTTTTAAAATATTATGGCACGTCACTGAAG